>JAOTQM010000542.1:525000-602500 GCA_026939265.1 Oreonectes daqikongensis
CCCCCTGTCAGCAAAAGAGAGAGAGAGAGAGAGAGAGAGAGAGAGAGAGAGAGAGAGAGAGAGAGAGAGAGAGAACAATCTCCTCCACTTTGGTTTGTTTTAGGAGTCCAAGGGACAGAAAAATCAATAACAGAAGCCACCCTGACAAGAAGAGAGAGTTGAGAAGACAGGAGAAATTAAAATGTTCAAACAACATCATTTCTGGTCATCATGAGAAGAGAAACAACAAGACGTGGCATCTCTGTTGACACATGCACTGCTCAGATACACTTTATTTTCTCTCGGTTTGCGGGAAGATGGCGCGATAAAAGCGCAGTGGAAACTTAGGGATAAAAGACAACTGCCTCAGAGATGACGTTTTTTGTATGCTAACCCCAAAAGCGAGTTAGCATTTCCGGTTCCATCGCCCCAAAGTCTATGGGTTTTTGGTAAGTAGCCTGAAATAAGTATGTGGCTAACAAACCTCTAAATATTTTCACGTTTTAATCTATGACATAAAACACACCAGGCATAACCCGCTTGAAATTTTTTAAACCTTTATTGTGTCTTTAAAACGGCGGTTGCTAACAAGTTGCTAAAAGCGACTACTTCCTTTGACGGGGACGTTAGACGTCATCGCGCATATAAATCACACAAATAATGCACAGATCTCCAAAATCATTGTTGGGGATTCATTCACGGAGTAATTTTTGGTCGAGGGAACACGCGGCGCTAACTTCCGGGGTAGCATACAAAAATATGTCATCTCTGAGACGCAGTTCCGCTGTTTTAAAAATAAAGCATGCAAGCATCTGATTTAATTTCGGACTCTTTTTATTTACAGTCATAGTGTAGAGTGAATGGGAAATTACATTAAAATGTTTCCTTTGTTTTCACTTGGTTAAAAAAAGAAATATATTTAATTTCTTATTTTGTAACAAACAACTTCTATCCAACGACTATGATTGATGATGCCAAGCAAACAGTTAAATACACGTGTTTACCAAACTAAGCACATGTAAGTTAACAGTGTTAAAATTAAAGTGAAATTAGGATTACTGCATTTTATTATTAAGTCTTATTAAAGAGCAAATGCCACTTTAAATCTTGAAAACTGAGCAGATGTTGGCTACAAATGTATATTTGAGAAATATTTAGAACATGAATTCATGTTAACCAGGAACATCTTTTAAAAATTAACTTTCTACATTATCAACATTCTGCTGGAAAATAAGCAAATAAACTGGAAACTGGGTTGTTTAGGATGGAATACTGCACACTGTAAAGATATACGTACTGCAACAATGCTATATGTGTAGTATGTTGTTGCCAACATAACCTTGGTTTTTAGTTTATTCTGACAGAATAAATGATCAAAATGACAGTGAAGAAAAACATTTAATTGCATCTCATAACTGACAAACTGAAATGCTAAAATGAATACCCCATGTGTAAGCAAGCACTGTTCCAGGATCAGATCTGCAGACCGCAGCAGAGTCAGGCCAGCACATCTTATATCATCCTGACATGACTATCCTGCACATATCACTCATATTTGTTAGTCATTACGTATCCCGGTTCATCACCCCCCCCCCCAAATTCATTTACTACGACACCTGACAGCGAATCTTTATTTTACTTTTCAAGCTTTATCACTATCAGTTCTCCAAACGCTGCCTCTCGACACTGTTGTGTCATTAAGACTCATTAATACTTAATAATTGATGTTATTAATTTATTCTTCAGCTGTCCACAGACAATCCAACCGTTGTCTCAGCAGCACGTGGAAAGAACACGAGAGAGATCAGATAGAGAAATGTTTAAAGAAAGCTGTCCATGGTTTTTCAGCTGCTCATAATGAACTGAATGAACACGAGGCTCTTCACGCTCCAGAGTTTCTTACCTGCTGGGAGCTCAATCTGCTCCCACAAATGGGGAAAATGCCGGAGTACCAGGTTTCTTAAAGGATACAATAAAATGTTATGATTATTCACATACAAATTCTCAACAGTTTTCAGAGGTCACAACCCACACGTCCGGTTTAGGTTAGGACGACAAGAATAAATGTTAAATGCAACCATGTAATGTAATGTATAGCAAAAGGCAGGAGATTATATTTTATGCTTTTAATATATTTAGTTGCTGATGTCATGACATGCATCCCAATGTACAAGTCACTTAATAAAATTAATATTTTTTATCTTAGACTTATTTATTCTGTTTCATATGTTAGGTTGATTCGTGCTGTTTTATATGCATTTACAAAATTACCATTAAAATTTAAAAAAAAGTATTTTATGTTAATAATTTGGGCCTTCTGCAATTCATGGACAGTTTCATGAATGGTTGATTACAAGAACAGTTTTAGTTTTGTTCCATGCAGCCCTACAGTAGCCTATATAAAAATGTACATATGAAACAATTACTCTGTTGGCACAATCATATAGTCTGCAAAAAAAAATTTTTTAACATTTAACCATATCTTCAGTATAAAAGATGACGATCATGAGAAATATTCCAATCAAGTGTTTCAAATCTTTTGCACTAGTGTATTAATAATAGTTAAAGCTGCTGGGTGCAGTTTTTAGCGGCATCTAGCGATGAGGTTGAGAATTGATAGGGCTGATTGCAGAACAGCAGAACCATACGTCACAACAGTCTGACGGCAGCAGAGCCAGACCAGCAGTCTCATGGCGGAAGTGGACGGATTTAGTGTTTTGTAAGTTTAAAAAACCATGTTAATGTCAAGTAAGTATTTTAGTTTAATGATTTTATTAATGATTTAATTTAAAAAAAGATATACAAATTACACAGAGTGATCTATTTCCAAAATATTTACATTTACATTATTTTCTTATCCAAAGCGACTTCCATCAAAACAAAAATAACCTGCACATTCCACTAGCTGTTGCTTTTATAAAAACTTACGAAATTAAATCAAAGGAAATAATACATTTTTTAAATCAAAAGTTGTATCTGTTAACATTAATAGACAATTAACTTCCATAAACAATTGTACTGGCAATAATGAACAGTAACAAATATTAATAAATGCTGAAACACTTTTGCTCATAGTTTGCTCATGCATTATCTAAAGTTAACAAATGTTATCTGTTATCCATAGCTCCCTTATGAAAGAAGTACACAAACAAATGTTTATGTTCCATTTAATTTATTTATTTGTCAGGGACTATACACAAAAAATGATCTTAAACATAAGAGATGCATTTACCAGATTTCATCTGGAATCCCTGGGCAGGTCAAAAGTGTCTTCAACAATAACTTGTGTTTTTGTTGGCATGTATAATAAATATACAATGAATTTCAATTTTTTTTCTCATGTCCTGTTCTTTCACTGGTCCTGCACATCAATGAGGACATGTTTCTTGTCATAAATTGGTTTTTACTTAATTTACTGTAAGATACACAGAGAAAAACATTCAACGAGAAGAAACAGAATATCCAACAGAATAATTTTTTTTATTTGAACTGCATAAAGAAAAGAGCAATGTGAATAAATTCACAAATGGAATTAAGTCCAAATTACATTGTTTAAGGTAAAGACTTTACAGCTGTAAAATCAAAGGGTGTTTTAAAGACCACGTATAGCGCATTCTTAAATAAAAAACAGAATAGAATATTATTAGAACATCATTAAGTTATCAAGTTATTCATTTCTAGGATGTGATGGAGATACACACAATCTTGACCTTTCTGATCAGCTTCCAAAATGTTTCTGGAGTGATCCTGCTGTCATTTTACAATATTAGGCTATTAAAACATAAATATCTCATAAGGGAGCTTTACTTCATTGTTGTAAAGCAATGACTGACTACATTGCGCAAGCAGTTTTTCATCATGTTAGCTTATATACATTGTGTGTTTTCTGTGTAAGGTCTTTATACACATCTGAACATATAGTTATGGATAATATATTGCATTTCTGTCAAAAGAGCCTCCAAAAAACGACGGTCCTTTAAGTTTGGGCCACATAACGTTTGTCGTCTATGGTTGAATTCTGTTACTGATCATTTCTATTAGAGTTAGGTAGGATACACCTTGTTTATCTAACAGTTTAATCTATAGTTATCGCTATCAAGCACATCAAATTCTTTTAATTTAAAACAAAATCTGAAAAACAATTCCTTTAAATGTCGGGAACAGAAGTAGAGAAATAAAAGAGAAGGCGAAGAAGACCATTTAAAAAGAGAGAGGACACTGTCGACACTAAAAGCCCAAGATTGAGCGCTCATTTAAACCTCCGAGTGGGCAAAGTGTGTATTAACACGGGATGTAATTTCAGCTCAACTCTATTAACACAAATCACATCAGACACCCAAAGACTCTCCACCCGGATATCTGACTAATGACAGTAAATAACAACGCACACTGCTGACCGTCTTAATTTCATTAGAAAAACATTTTCATGCTCGCAAAGGCCAACAGAAGCAAGCTACGCACGCGCACACACTCCATTAATCCAGTGGTAATTTGCTTTCACTTGCTATCACCCAGAACAAATCGTTCTGTCTCACGAAAACATTTGCAAGAAATGTTAGAGAAACACGAGGCTAATTGAGAGAGAGCAGCATTAGGAAACGATGAGAAGGTTGTTACCGGATGCAGCACTGAATCCGTGGATCGCGCGCGCGCGCATGGCTGGCCAGCCGGTGGAGGACAAGGGTTTGAGTGGATTAGAGGTGGACTTGAAAACCCTTAAATCCCTGCTAATGCTGTTCTATAGCACTGCGATATCCCATCAAGATAAGACTACAAGAGTGTCTTTGATGGGGATTGCGGGGCAATCTGTGCGCGCCCAAAAGGATCTGCACCCTGATGATACGGATTGAGTTGATTCTGTTATCCGGTACACTTTCATGCCTGTGAAGGACGTATTTTAAATAATAGAAGGCTGAGCATTAGAAATCCACGCACACAAATAATCAACGAAATGAAAAAAAAAAATGCTAAAGTTTGGGTTGAGAGTCATTTTTCAAATGTTGTTAGGCTACCTCACGGTCCTTGAAACATTTTTAGATTTTGTAGATTTAGCCACACTTAAAAAATAATAATGTCCCTATAGGATAAAAAAACATTTCGAAATATTTTTTCAAATCAACCTAATGTTAAATTAATTGTCATTGTCATGTAATTTATGAGTATAATTCAATTAAATATGTGGGGATCAAACCCATGACCAACCCAAACCCTAACTAACTTTACATTGCCAGCACACTGAGCTACAAAACATGCTGCATAGTAAAAATGACCAAATTACAAGAGTAATATTAAAATGAATGTTGAATACATGCAGAACACAAAAGAAGATATTTTGAAGAATGTTGCTAAACGAAAACCCTTTGACTTCCATTGACTTTTGTGTCCATAGTCAATAGGGACCAACGGTTTTTGTTTTCCAACATTCTTTGAAATATCTTCCTTTGTGTTCTGCAGAAGAAAGAAAGTCATACAGGTTTGAAATGATGAGAGAATGAGTAAATAAAGTTTGGGTGAACTATGGAAAAACATATATAAAACGTGTATCTTGGATGTGTGTCTGCCAAACGCATAAATGTACATAAACGATGAACTGAACTGCACAGGATCCATGTGTAATTTGGACATTTTGGCACAATAAACCAGATATTTATCAAAAACATTTAGTCTCTGAATATGTGACTGATCTACCCATCTGCCTTCAGACTGACTGGCAGTACTGCAGGAGCTCTGTTTGTATCTCACACACACAGTCTGGCAAGAAGTGCGTCTGAAGGCGCTATTTGATTAGACATCTCTCTCTTTGCTCACACTGAACTGAGAGACTGATGTCTGACAAGACTGAACACTCATCAAATCCAAACCACGACACACACAGCTGCCCAAACTGCAATGCATTCTCAGTATTACTGTTAGGTTTTTTTTGTCAACCAGCAACATAGTTCACCCGAAAAAAGTAGTCTTGTTTCATTTAATCACCCTGCAAACCTGTATGACTTTTTTTCTTCTGCAGAAGAAGATATTTTGAAGAATGTTGGACATTGGACCCCATTGACTTCCATTGTATGAACACAAAACCACTTCTTTTGTGTTGCATCCTTGACTACTGCAGTCTGCACACTTACATTGAGCAAGCATGTTTCTGCATTTGCATACTTGAATATTTCTAACCACATTGGCTGTATTAAATGCTTCTTTCATAGGCATTATATAGAAACGAAATATTTAAATTAAATGCAACATACTGTCTGCTCAGATCTCTTTACCGGATCAGTTTCTATAAAAGCTGCATGTGTAAGGGAGAATGATATAAAACACATTTGCCTCTTTATCTTGGAAACCGCACATTTTTGTCAGGTGGCCATAAATTTAGAAATGCCCCATCATATACAGTCACCTGTGATTTACAGATCCGCTGAAATATTTGCAGAAATATTTTTTGCATGTCAAAGTAAATTTTCTACATGCCAGGTAAAAGTAAATTATTAAATGAATATTAAATGAATCCGTCAGCCTTCTTACCTTCAGTATAAAGTATTAAATGGCGCAGCTCACCCCCACACCTTCCATAGAGTTCATACCTTGTACTCATCAAACCATGTTTTTGTCACGCTGGTGGGATCCAGGTTTACAGGTTACACATCACTGAGCTTAAACACAAGTGATTTATGAATGGTTTTCATCAGATTTGTAGGACTCACGATGCAGTTTGTTGAAACTGGGTCACAGGTGTTGGTTCCATTTAAAGCCATACATCCAGTCCACATACTTCTGCATGTACTGATGTTGTGCTGGATTTAAAGGGACGGAATATAAAAAAAATGATCATTTACTACATTTCAAACCTTACTTGTTGTAAAAGACGTTACCTATATCTAACAAGGCGACTGGCTCTTTAAAACTGTGACCCTTAAGGGATAGTTCACCCAAAAATAAAAATTCTGTCATCATTTACTCACCAAGTTGTTTCAAATCGGTTTCATTTTCTTTGTTGTGATGAACACAGAGAAAGATATTTGGATGAATGCTTGGAACCGAACAGTTCTTGGACCCCATTGACTACCATAGTAGTGGCAATAATTTTTAAGCTTGGTATCTTATTTTTGGGTAAAAATGAATAAAGGCAAGACACATTTACTTTCATATATTACTTTTAAGGCTAGATCTTTATTTATTCAATGATTGCTTATTTTTATTCAGTGTTTTTACCCTGTACAGCTGCTTTGATACAATGCAAATTGTAAAAAGCGTATTAAAAACAAACTTGACTTGATTTACTTATGGGGATTAACATAAAATACTAATCTTATTCAGAAATCATTTGGATGAAATGTTGATGTGTAAATGTGTAAAACAAGAACACCCTATATACCAAGAAAAATCAACTAATTTCAAAGTTTTTGCATTTGTGTTACTTGGCTGTTTAAATGATGTTTAGATATTTGAAAAGAAAAACTAAATTAAGCTGAAGAATAAATTTACTGTACAGCCACACTATTGGACATTGCATTTACGTCATTTTAGTTTTCTGTGAAGGGCTCACCTTTGTTGCCTTAAAGTTTCCGTTGGTGTAACACTTTACAATAAAGACTCATTCATTACTAATGTCACTAAATAACGTGAACAAATGGAACCGTATTGTGTGTGTGTGTGTGTGTGTGTGTGAATGCAATTACATTCAATAAAACAAAACATGCCACACATCCTCTAATCCAGTTTATTCTTTATCAGCAAAAGAGGAAAGGAAAAAGAAAACAAAGAAAAAAAAGGCTACAGAATCTTTAATCTTATCCATATTTTTGTATGTTTTAATGTTAACCTAAAAAGGGCAAAGTAATGCAGCTCTATGCTAGAGTGAGAGTTAACCAGAAACACAAAGGAGGTTAAATAAGGATTTTTCTTAAGATACACAATATTCATCTCTTTTCTTCAGTTCTGTCCTTTTCAACGTCGCAACAGAAAACCAGTCAAAAACCATAAAACAAATGATAAAAGCGCCGGTGAATTGAGACTCTGACTTCCTCGCTCCCACCGGTGAACACACTCCTTAATGCCATGGACAAGAGGGAGGAGAGAAAAACAGAGAGAATGAAGAGAACGCAGAAAGGACGGTTAGCGTGAGCAGGCTAGAGACGGTACGGAAACTATCGAGAAACAGGAAGGAGGAAAATAACAATGGCAGAAAAACGTTCAGCTGCTTTAAAAGAGGCAGAGAGTAGTTCGCGAGGGCCGATGGGAGTTTCACGAGGTTATTCAGACCTGAACGAACTACAGTTCCCAGACGAGCTGTGGGCGGCCCATTCCCAGCCGAACCAGATCCAAAGGGTACCGTTTGATTCCGAGCGTCGAGAACGCGGCTGTAAGTGCATATGAGAGAGCGTGTGAGCGTAAAACGGGCACGGCTCTGTCGCAGCTCGGCCAACGCAATCTCTCGGAGCTGCAGCAGAGCCGGCGCGCGCAGAAAAGCAAAGGGACGGAGTGACTTGCGTGATCCGGGTCGCCCCTCCTCCCTCAGAAAGAAAAAAGGTCCACGTGATGGAGGAGACTTCCAGCGGTGGAACGGAAATTCCCAGAGGTCTGAATCGATCGACGTGTTTCCCCTGGAGTCGATCGCAGCCTCTGAGAAAGAGCAGTTCTCCAAAGTACAGACGGTTTGGGAGTGGGGAAGAGGTTGCGTCCTCTCCGCCGTGACCTTGAGGGTAGTTCTTGTGACCTGCTGACCTGTATTGGCGCTGCGGGGGTGGAGGCAGATATCAGAAAGTTAAGGCTCTGTGTGTGATGAGCCTGAGGCTACTGACGGGACACAGGTCAGATGTCAAGCAGGGGTGCGGGGTCCTCTGAGATGTATTGGAGAAATAAAGATGCCACTAGTGGGTGATTGAGGTGTGTGTGTGTGTGTGTGTGTGTGTGTGTGTGTGTGTGTGTGTGTGTGTGTGAGAGAAGGGACTGGGGGCGTTCAAGAGCACTCTTCTCCGATGCGCTGGCAGGTTCGGCCCACCTTGCGGTCCAGTTTAACCATCTTCATCACAGCCTCCTCTCGGCCACGCCCCAGATGGTCAAACATGCAGTCGTGTTGCTCCGGCAACCGGTGCAACATGCAGAACACATAACCTGAGGACGGATGAGAGAGAGAGACAGAGATAAGAGGTGTTGTATAATCTCAAGGTTGAGTTTAAGAAGCACTCGAACAGCACGGCGCGTGCAACACTCCATTTAACTCATTTTACCAGCATGATCTTAAAGCCCATCTACATGGAGACGAGTTCAGCTGTATATGCAAAAAAAACCTTAACATATTGGCGTTTCGTTCAGACGGATCCGGCATTTTGGGAGCCTGAAACCACTATTTTTTTTAACCGGGTTCCAGAGCGTCTCCATGTGAACAGCCGATAGGTATATTTTCTGAAACAATGATGTCATCACCCCATGTTTGTATACAGCGCATTATCCGCCTTCTCGGTTTTTAGTGTATCTCTGTGGCCACATTCTTATTCTTATTCTCCACCTACTAGACCAAAACTAGCTCTCGTGTCACCAACTGTTAACTCAGAATTTTTTAATGCCACACTTGGCAAAATAAATTACAAATATTAGATTTCCAAATAAAAATAAAACTGTATGTTAATTATTTCCTTATAAGTTCTGCGAAACCTGACGATGCTAACAGTATTTTGAGTGGTTGTGCGATTCAATCTGCAAACACGATTTAAGTTTTTAAAGCGGAATGTTTTACTGGCACGACAATAATTTGCATTAATATTTCATGTTTTGGATAAATGCAACAGCCGTAAATGTAAATGTTAACACTTTTTATCCATTCTTCTGCTTTTTCGAGAGAGATTAAGTGCTCTAAATCACAACACATACCACAAACATGACAGTGAGATGATCTCAGATCATTTCTAAGTAAATAAAACTGTCTCAGTGCTTAAAGGAGGATCCATTTAGTCCTAAGAGCCTCATTACCAAGAGTTTAATATATTCATTAATACACGTGGTGTTTTTAATGAGTCGGAGATGATTAAAAGCATTCAATCCTTCAATTACACACACACACACACACACACACACACACACACACACACACGACTGCATGCGACACAGCACAACCTGCTGTCCAATATGGAAACTAATGTGGAGCGGGTACATTTTTAACATTAGTTCTCCTGTCCCGGTTTAAATGAGCCATTTGTGGGACGATTCCCAAAAATGCTATTAAAATACTAGCTTTTTTTACGTTTTGGTGTGACTTTGGAAAAGGACTCAAAGTTCGGCCAACTAATTAAAGATGTGGATGAGGTCTGCAAACCGGATAAATAAAAAATAAAAAAAGACACAGATTTCTGAAATCTTGGATGTTAAAGCGATGGAGTTTTGAGTGCTGACTAACTGCAGGAGTGCCGTTTGAGCCGTCGGACCCCAGAGAAATAATGACTCAGATGTGAGAACAGTCGGATTCATAAGTGTATTATCAGATCAGTGGGAACCGCTATCAGACTGATGACTCTGACTGTTGCTGTACGATACACCTTCAGTTCAACAAAACAAGATGAAAAATAAGCCACGCTGCCAGCAGAACCGCTGTTCACACTGCAATTACGTTAACCGCTCACTTTATTTCATTACCTACAGTCTGAAATTTAAATGGCCGAGGGGGGTTAAATATCCTCTTTCGGTTCTGTAGGGATCTCAAAGTTCTTGCTGAAATTGCAAGCGCTGCACAAACAGACAGGGGAGAGATGAGCGGACCTAAAGCGACCCTGAATATAAATGTCATTCGAGCTAATGTGAAAGAGAGAAGTCCAGAGAATTTGATCCCGAGCGATGCGACGTGACTGAACTACAATGCTTCCCCTGCCGTCAACAAAGCTGTGTAGACCTGGAAGCAGTTTTGTTGCTTCGCATTACTCGAGATGTAGATTTTAGAGAAGCAGAATGACGGCGATACTGACCACAGCGACAGGACCCCAACTCCTGCTGTACGAGCTCCAGTTTGGTTTGGCAGCTGTGGCACCGCCGACGGTTCTTTTGCTTGGGAACTCGTGGAGAACCTTCAGAACACGAGGCCTCTCCCAGCCGAACACGCTTCTCTGGGGACGACTCGCTCTCTGAACCTAAGGTCAAACACATAGACATTACTGCTGCTGGAATACCTGGTGTGATCAAAATAAACTCAAGATAAACTCTGAATGTTAACCTTAAGTGGAAACTTTAAACAGTTCAAGATTATACAGTCCTTATGTAGCGCAAATAATTGAGCAGTTTGACAAGAAATCAGAAGTCTGAAGCTTTTATAAACATTATGAAGAGCTCTGGCTGGTTGCTAGGGCATTGGCAGTCGGTGACCTGTGCAAATGGGGCACATCATGAAACCACTTCAGAAGATTTGTATATTCTCTATACAGTGGTATGGTTTGACCGGAACGTTTACTTTAGTACATTTTACCTGCACCGACTAAACTAGAACCTTTAAGACTTGTGTTTTATAGATAGAAACATGTAATAAACATGTCAAGTTATTTTTTTAAGAATTGCAAGGGCAACCAATGTCATGTAACCATAACCATAACAATTTCAGAATGTTGTTAACCAAATGGCACGTATAAAATATTCATTAATTTGTTCCGATTTTGCTGGCTATTTAAAGCTGCAATACGTAACATTTGTCTCTGTCTGTCTGTCGCAAACTTATCTTGAAACTAAAAATGTTAGGTTCCTTTATGCACTTACCTTTGCATTAAATGACATCAAACTGACAACTTAAATATCACTATTGTAGGCTTTGAGTTAAGGTTAAGAGTTCTTTAAAGGTGCAATGTGTGATATTAAGGAGGAACTATTGACAGAAATGCAATATAAAGCACATAACTATGTCTTCAGAGGTGTATAAAGACCTTACATAATGAAGCATTATGTTTTTATTATCTTAGAATGAGCTATTTCTGTCTACATACACTGTGGGTCCTCTTGCATGAAATTCGCCATGTTTCTACAGTATCCGCTGTTTTGTAAATACGCTATCTTCTTTGGCAAAGAAGCAAAAATGTGACAATATCTTAGTCCTGTGTCGGCCACTGTAGTGCATTGAAAGAGAGGGGCGAGCGGTGGAGTAAGCCGTTAGTTGCAATTCACAACCTCACCGCTAGATGCCACAAAATCTCAAAAACTGGACGTTTAACTTACTTTCTCAATAACTGATTTTTATTTTTAACCAAAAAGTTACATAGTGCAGCTTAAATATAAAACATCATCAATTGGCAACAGCAGTTGTTTGGTCATCTGATTAAAATAAAAGTCACAATTTCTTCACTCTAGAGATATGCATTGCTGTTAAAGAGCTTAAATAAAGACTTTTAAACTTTAGTTGCCTTTACAACTCAGATTCACTTTAGTGTGAAGTGCTAGACTATTAAAAGCTGTCTCACACGCACGCACGCACGCATGCACACACACACACACACAGGGTTGGTGGTGAGGTGTACCTGAGTCACAGGGTCGTTTTGTAGGAGTGGATAGCGTGCCGCGAGCTGTGTCTGTACTGGAGACTTCTGTTACAGGAGAGAGAGAATGATATTATTATTACACAGGTTTCATAACTTTCAGCTCCTCCTGTCAGAGATCATTTGTGAATTTGTGGTGTTCTCTATTGTGTTAACCACTAAACACTGAAATACAACACAAATGCATCAGCCTGCGTACCAGCGAAAACCTGAAGGAAATGTAATGCGCACATCTTCACACAATTTTAATTTGTGTCATTGGAACTCATCACTAGTTTCTTATTTCCATGAAACACAAAACGATTTTTGTAAGCTAGATTACAAATTCTCCTTTTGTGTTTCGCCAAAAAAGGAAACTAATACGAGGTTGAAATGACATAAGCATGAGTAACCGTGTGCCCTCACCGTCCTGTGCAGGAAGAGGCGTGGCTTCTGATGAAGGCTCCTCTGAGCTGGCTGGCTTGGAGGACATGGTTTGGCTACTGCTGCTGCTCGACTCATTACAGAAGACTGCTGATTGGCTATTGCTGGAGCTGGGGGCGGGCTCTGGAGTGCAGTCCTCGTCTGGCTGTTTCTTCTGTATGTCTGGTGAAGACGACAGAACAGAGTGGGAATTTCTTGAACGCACGGTGACGCAAACACAAAAAACTAAAATGCAAAACAAAATATATACTGACCAGCAAAGCATTTGGAACAGAGGTTCATGGTTTTGCTGGACCTGGAGAGAAAGAAGAAACAAAAACGAAATTGCATCACTATTCATGAGAAATGTGTATCAATATTTTCCGGTTTTTGTGTTTTTTTCCATGTAAAACGTAGATGTGGTTTGCAAACACAATCTGGACTCGGAGGACAAATTCAACGTTTGCACTTTTTACTTCCATGCTTACGAAGAGGTGCATGGTATTCCTAATTCAAAAGAAAAGTTTGTCTGCGAAAAGTTATTCACCCTCTGAAAGGACTTTTCGACAACACAAATCCTTTTTTTAAGCCATTACTTTGGCAACTGATGCCGATACACTAAATATTCACCACATCACCTGAACAAACAAATCCAACGTCAACACTTGCAAAACGACAGCGCAGAAACTCGTACAGCTCGGCCTCTTCACTCTTCTTTACCTGCAGCCTGAGGATGGTTGTGTCACACACAGTTTATTTACATGCACGCAAACAGCCGTCGCATTTCCTGCACCGGCTCCGAGCTCTCCCTCGGGATGACACAGGTTGAAAACAACATCAACAGACCTTCTTCAGCACAATCAAGCGCAATCATAATCAGCGCCCAATCAAGGAGGCGGAAGGAAACATGGGGAGAAAGCAGGGCATTGTGGGTAGGAATAATGCATATTAAGTAGATGAGCGCATCCGAAGGGAACATCACCACATGAACGTGCCGACAGGAGCGGGTTGTGCGTGTATGAAAAGGTTGGAAGATGTACGCCGGTTACTATGGAGATGAGCCAAATGAGATGCGTGTTGACAGGTGATGAGTTCCTGACAGCGAGGAAACGGTTAAACCAGATGATCCATCAATGTTCATGACAGCAGGAAACCCATCTAGTAATGAAGTCACACTAGCTGGGCACAAACCAACAAAACACACGTACCAAATCATTTGAGATTCATATACACCATGAACTAACACAACACTGTTGCTATCAGTGGAGTTCTCTCCAATGTGGCAAAAGAAGAAACAACTTGGAGACAAACAGTATAAAAATGCTTAAAGGTACAGTTCAAAATTCTGTCATCATTTATTCGCCTTCATGTTGTTGAACTCTTTCTTATGTGGAACACGAAAGAAGATATTTTACGAAAAGTTTCAGTGGTTTTGTGTCCATAAGTCAAGGTCAGACAATGTTGATATCAACTATTTAAAAATGCAAATGCTCTGCGTCCACATCCACGGTCAGTGATGAAAGTAAAGTTAGACAAAAGTTCATGAAACAACTTCAGAGGAACTGCAACTCCGCTGAGGAAAAAACACATCCACGTTTCAGTGTGCGGTCTTCTGTCACATCACTCCAAACCAATCAAGCCGGCCTCTCTCCGGATTAATGTGACATCTCCTGTTAAATGTCACCTGCAATTACAGCTTATGAAGAGACGCAAGAGCCCAATCACGACTTCAGTGTGAACACACAACACAAACCCAGCGGTGTGAAACTTTCAACAACCTGACAAATAAAACATATCCACAACACAGATCCTATAAAAATAAATAATAAAAACACATTTATTCATTTTGGTCATATATAATTTTTTTAGGTTTGATGTTGTTTTCTAATATTTCCATTTATTTTATATTTTCAAAATATATATTTTTTATATTAGTTTAATTTTTATTAATTGTGAGTGATTTTATATAAATTATTTATTAATATTAATAATTGTTGTTGTTGTTTTATTTTAGTCATTTTAATGCTATAAACATTTTCAGTTTTGTGCAAAGGCAACATTTCTCAATAGGGCTATATTTTATAGGATTTCAATGAACAGAAATGTTTTAAGCTTCTTATTTAGTTACCAATAATAACCCTGATGACCTCATTTCCATTTTTATGTGAAATATTCCTTTAATCAGGCCATTTCACCAAACAACCCCAACCACACAAAAGCCAGACTGACTGACCCCAACTAAACCGGAAACAAAACATTTCAAGGCAAAAATACAATTTATCACAAAAACTGTGAGGTGCGTACAACAGAGTGTGTTTATAGACCCGAAGACTTCTCTTATCTATGGATATTTATGCAAATGCTTCGATTCACTCAAAACCTCCTGGAGGACACTTCAGGACAGATCACCATGTGAAAGTCCTGCCTAATTAAAACAGAAAATCACCAAAGGAACATTGAACCGGCAAAGGTTACTTTTGCAATCAGACGTTGCAATAATGAAAGAGTTCTGTGTCAATCTCAGGGGACGCCGCATTCAAACACAACAGATGATCGCACTATCTACGCTCAGTCCCTACCACCAGCTCCCAAAAGGTAACGCACGCTCGAAAATTAGAAGACCGATGTGCTAACAGGTGTTAAAATGAAGGCGCCAGATGGAAGTATGGAAATGAAAAATGAAATTCCTCAGCTGCCCTTCACACTTCTGCCCTCTATCTGCACATGCCAAGAAATGACTTCAGTACAAACCTCATACATCTGACGAACACGTCAGTAAAGCTACTCTAGAATTCTTGAACATGAAATTCTGCCTATTTTACTTTTGCATTGTGACGTAGTTGTAAGTTAATACAGGGCAGAATTTTACCCATTGGAAACTGACTGGAGGCAGGTGGATCAAATCATACAATTTCATTTTTCACCATACTGAGAACGTTAATCTAACATATTTTTTTAAGTAATGTTATGATCATAAAGTTACTGTTGCAATGGCGACAGGATAGCAGCACCTGTTTGACATCTTAACCGCTGTCTTCCCTTTGACTCCATCTAATAGTTAACTACATTACCAGATAACCTACAGCAGCAAACATTAAAGCCATCAGTCTTGACATGTTTGTGAATGTTGCATTTGAACATTCACATGCATTTTCAGATTAGTTTTTGTCAACCATAAGCTTTAACAAAATGTCTTTCATTTGTCTTCTCGTTTCAGATTCAAACAAAACACAATAAGCAATGAGATGTTATCATTCCTAACATTTGTAATGTGTGCTGTTGCACACATCAGGTTTCTTGACACAGGTTATCCAAACACCAACATTTGCTTGTGTCATTTAACATCAGGGTTTGGCAAGTCTGCACAAGGTTCGCAGTTAAACAACCATTCACATGTTTTGGTTTCAACGTAGAAGCTTTCCGGAAGCATCGGTTTATTAAATTGGGCAAAACATAAAACCTATCCAAATAACCACCCCACAACCATGCAGTTTCATGCATATCAGATTTAACAAACACAGACCTACACATCTCAGATCTTGAGGAAAATAATTATCTGACACCACTGTCATTACTTTCATCACACACTAGCCGTATTATAAGTGAACTGTAATTTGGTCCGCAATAGTCCATTCATACTATAATGAGATATTTAAGAAAGAGAAACCTCATAATGGTGCTGCAAAGAACCAAGAAAAATATATTTACTAAAACACAATCCTGAAAGTGATGAAATTCATAAGCGGCTGATTTACGGAAAGGTTTCTGTGGGCTTCCATTAGGATTGTTTGACTATCCCAGTAAGATTATCCTGTACTGTGATTAGCTGTGAATTAACCAGAGCGATACGAGACGGCTTAAATGTTTAATGCAAAAACCTAAATTAAAACCAGGATATATGACCTGTTTTTTAACTAAATCAGCACAAGAAAGAATGCCAAGTCACTGTTTATAGTTATATGCACAACAAAATGTTGAATCAATTTTTATTTCATTTATTGAAACAGACACAAATATAACTTTTGCTACCAAAGCAAAAGTCGTATGCTATTAAAACTTAGTGCTACTGCTAAACTAACTATAATCTTTATAAAATGGCCAAATAAAAAGCATATCATCAATTTTTACAGCTGCTAAACTTTACATCACCAGCAATGTCCAATACATCACCAACCATCAGCAATTACACTTCTCCTTGTATAAAAGTGCTGGATGCTAAAAATACATTTAATAGGAAAAGCAGACATGTTGCAAAAAAGCAAACCAGTCAAACTGTTTGAAACTGAATAAAGAAAGATGATACACGATTTGAATCAACTTATAACCATAAATGTACTTGGCAGTTAAATAAGACCTCGTAACGGCTCTTATAAAAACAAATTTGAGTCTTATGTAAAGTAAAGATTACACCTATATATGTAAAACAAACCACTGCTACAAGACAAGTTATGATTTATTCTGCCATGATGCAATATGAAGCCAGCTTCTGAATCTGATTCAAGTGATGAAAGCTGTGAAACTTAATGTTGAAACCGACACATTGCACAAAGTTAATCATAATGTGTCAGAATGTTTATCTACTCCACCCCTTCACACGCCTATGTATACACACACACACACACACACACACCTTAAAGCAGACTTCAATCGACAACTTTACAGTGAATAACACTGCACTGAGTTCACTCTTGACTAAGCCCCACCCCCTTGGTCACCTGTCCTTACTATGGATGTATGATGGAGTAGAAATTGGACACATTTTTCTTGGTGTCGATCGTAGTGGTGCAGTAAATCTACTTTTTGCTGGAGAAATGACACGAAGTATGTCACGCAGCACAAACCTGCAGCATGGAGGCCGCTGTTATTGTTTTGGGAATACTCGCACATGCCTACAGACTGATCGCGTAATACGCATGCGCATGATGTCGGCGTTTTTGCTTAATTTCGAAACTTGCACTTTAATACCTGTTTTCAAAAGTTTGCGTTTTCAGTCCCCCAAAAAGCTGTTGTCGTGTAAATGAACAGCAAAAACGCATAAAAAGTTTTCAGTTTTTTACTTGTGTAAACGGGCCTTAAGACAAGCTATGCCATATCATAGCTCATTCACAGCCAGTGGGTTTACATCCATAGCAGAAGATAACATACATTACACTGTGACACATTCACAAGACAATGCACGTTGAAATAGTTGCATACTACTTTCCAGAAAATACAAATACAAAGTCAAGAACAAAACAAGGATAGGCAGACTTTGTTGTACTCATAGTAGTGGACATGCATTTAGGAATAATAGTATTTTACTTCCTCCACATTTTCTGACTGTGGCCATGCAACCATGTTGGAATTGTTGACGTGCAAATGTGCATGTAAACATAAAAATGTCATTTCTAGCATGTGCATTTACAATATAGGTTATTGTACTTTGTCATGTTTTTAAAATGATAAGATTTTATATATTAAGCAAGGCACCAACGTGATTATAGCAAGCACAACAACATATGGATGCCATAGAATGGATCACATGACCACATTTCATGAGTAAACTAAATCCAGTTTTCCAAAATTCAAACCTAACAAGTCTTAAATAGCCAAGATTAGACCTTTTCATAAATAAACCTGTTTTAAAATATATTAGTTATGGTGCAATAAAAGGATTGCTTTGTCAGATTCAACTTAATTATATTTCATTTTTTATTACTATTATTAAATGCAGGCTGTGATTAAATGATTAGATACATCATCTATGTAAATAAGTGCACATGTAAGCCTGGCAAATGCTTTAAAAGCCCTGATTCCTGTCACACCCATTAAAAAGTCAATTTATCATTATCCTTCAATTAGCCTACATGGACACAATGGATGTGTATCAAAAACTAGTATCTACACATCAGAGGTGGTAAACGTTTTACTGCCAATGTTGCTTTAATATGCTGTCTAGAATGTTGACAAAAAACCTTTTGAAATGCAGCATAAAAACAATACAGCAATACATGTCTACAATGCCAAAAACACTAAGTAGGCAGCATACTACATTCTGACGCTGCCCACAGTGCTGTACACTGCTATCTAGGTAGGCAGCACACTGGGTTTTGAAAGGAAAAAATACACACAAAAAAGATGGCCAGAAAATTCTGTATGCAATCATGATTACTAAACATGCTGTCTAGGAAGACAGATGACTAGAATTTGAGTTACAGCCCCCAAAAAATATGATCTCTGTAATGTCCAATTGCTACTAGATTTTAAGAGTCGGCACAAAGATTATGCCACATGGCAAAAACCTGCCAGCAATCTAAGATGCCCCCAAAATGTTCTCTTTGATAGGCAGTTAACTACGTTTTAAAATAAAAAATTAACAAAAATGACCCCATTGTGCAAAACATTATGCTGTTTATGTAAGTTAGCCAGCTAACTAGGCTTTGTAATACAGTCGAAAAAGAATGCCCTTAAATGCTGAACGTTTCCTTTATTTCCAAAAACCTTATATTCTCTCCTACCTGTAAGTCGCTTTGGATAAAAGCGTCTGCCAAATGAATAAATGCAATGTAAATGTAATGCAATAGACAGCTTACACGGTTGTGAGACAGTAAATGATTGTTGATAGAGGACAGTGATACCCGTGATCTGTCAGTCCAGCTCACAAGACTCATTAAAACCACCAGATCACCTCAAATCTACTTTTGTTGAGCCCATCAGTTGAAACGTATCGTGTGTTTGATGAAAGTGCTTGTTATATATGTGTGTTTGAGGGGGAACACCAGCTGTGAATGTAAAAACAGGAGTGGTTGTTCCCCACCCCCATCCCATCGGCCTACAACAATGAACAACAAACACTACACATTTCATTCACATTTATCAGCATATCCGCATCAAATTCGCCGAACAATCATATTTACGTATTAAATGGATGATCTTACCCCCAAAATCCGCAAGGGCAGCGGGGAGGTATACTGGGCGGCTTGCTGCGCTCGCTCCCTGTGTCCCCCATGGCGACGATGCAAAAGCGGCGGGCTGCTGCAGGAAACACCGGGGATTCGCTCACGGCCTAGTGCTTATGTGGGAATTCCTCGGCTTGACGTTTGTCCAAAAAACGCTTTACAACGCAATCCCCGACCAAAAAACGCAGCGTAAGAAGTCAAAAATGCCGACACGAGCGGCCACCAAAATAAATTTGACTTAATTGAAACAATATTCTAGAAATTAACGGCCGCGTACAGTCCGACGGACCGCACCGGGAGTCAAGGCCGATCAGCTGGCGAGTAGAAGATACCAACTCCTGAATAGGTGTTGTTAATAATTGATAACATTGATTACACAATCAATATTGGACTTTTGACCATTTTAACACAATTCCTTCCTATTAACCAGTAATAAAATAAGTATGGTGTTCAAATGTATGCCGACATGATTTGATATAACGCGCAAGTTACGTTTTAGAGATCCAATGATCCCCAAAAAGAAAGTGGTAGAATCCAAGCTGTATTCCTTGTTTGTAAAGGGGATTTGAGCTTTAAAGCTGTTTAAGTACAAAACCTGCTACAGGCTCTGCATACGATGATCTACTCACAATGGCCTTGAATACAAAACACATTTTCAGCAAGACACAAAACGGGTACTTTAAAAATATAAGTTTTGCTGAAACGTACATGTCACATTGAAAAAACATTGGCTCAGGGCCACATAGTAGTCGCTTTTTTCCAGTCCATTGAAATAGGTGATACATACAATTGTATGTATACAACATGTTTTATTATATATAGGCTTAGGCTTTTTAGAAGGCTTAACAAAAAGAATGTTGTGAAGTGTGTTGCAGATATTCATGGAAAATGTTTTACTTTAGAAAGTGACTAGTGAAAAAATCTAACAAAAGCCAAATTTATAGATCTTGAACTTTTTTGGTAATCTGCATTACAGTTTGATCAGACAGTTACAAAAGACTTGGCAAAATAAGATAGAACAGGCTGTGCTGGGTGTATTTTGTCTTGGTCGGTACAGTATTTTGGACTGAATTAAAGATTTGTGTATTTTGACAAATACATCTGAGGCATACATTTCAAAGTGACTGGCAAAAGTCAAAAGCAACAGATATTAAGATCTACGAAATCTATTTTCATTGACATGTTTGCAACAGAGAACAGAGTTTTCAAATATCATACATATTTGTGAGGAAGTTATTGTCAGATATCATCCAGATATGAAACGGATAAACAGGATAAAGTTGTTGATGAAACACTGGACAGTAGAAATGATATGCTTACTTTTTTTTATTCTATTCTAATAAAATCAGATGTATTTTTATAGTGGAAGCTGGTGCTAGTTTATCAAACTAAACTTAACTCCAGTGAAAACAATCTAATATATGGGTTAAGTTGTCACAATGGGAACCTAAATGTAAATCAAATAACTTACATAAATATCACTTACTCTTTTTGGCCAACATACATGATATTCTAAAAACAACATCAAATTAACATAAAACACTGCAAAAAATGACCTTCTTACTTAGTATTTTTGTCTTGATTTCCAGGAAAAATGTCTAAAAATTCTTAAATCAAGATGCATTTTCTTGATGAGCAAAAGGATATAAGAAAATAAGTGAAATTTAAGTGAATTTGTGCTTAAACCAAGCAAAAAATCTGCCAATGAGGTAAGAAAAATAATCTTGAAAAAGGTTCAACTTAATTCAAGTTTTTTCTTTCGTACCCCTTTGGCAGATTTATTTAGCTTGTTTTAAGCACGAATTCACTTAAATGTAATATGTTTTGTCTAAAAACAAGATGCTCACTAAGAAAATGCATCTTGATTCAAGAATTTTTAGACAATTGTACTAGAAAACAAGACAAAAATACTGAGCAAGAAAGTCATTTTTTGCAGTGAAAATACTTCTCGACTTCTAAATGTAATGGTTCCTCACAGCTATGCCATAGAAGAACTATTCTTAGAACCATCCAGTCAAAGGTTCTTTAAAGAATCATCTCTTTCTTACCTTTTTATAATCTGAAGAACATTTTTTGCCACAATGAACCTTTTGTGAAACAAAAAGGTTTTTCAGATGTTAAAAGTTCTTTATGGAACCATTCAGACAAAAAAGGTTCTTTTATGGCATCATGAAGCACCTTTCTCAACAACCAGTCCTAGTTTTATTTTTGAAGAAAGTTTATCAGTGTTACATTATTGCGTTTCAAATATTTCACATCCAATTCTAACCCTAATATCGTCTGCACAGTTAATGTATCATGACCTATCAAAGCATTGTAGTTGTGCTGTGTTGTTATGTGATTGTTGAATGTAGGCAAGAATATGAATGCAGGCCAGAATGATTCCATTTTCACATCAACATCTTCATCAGCCTGCGGCCTCCAGGTCTCCCGAGACTCCCCTTCACAACTTCAAAGATACGTTTTTCCTCATTTCTACACACAGAACTTTATGAATTATTGAGAAATAGTTTTAAAGATGACTGAACTGTAATGTAACTTGAGCATGTAAAGAACGACACAGATTTGATTTATTGTACAGTGATTTACACCCTCACTTACACACAAACAAAGAACAGTGAATGTGAAACAAATGGATTGGTACACATAAATGAGAGATTACATCAACTTGTCAGCTTTAAGAAGTTAAAAAATCCCCCTGAACACTCCTTGTTTTCCAATTGACTACATATTCTCAAGAGAAGGTTTATAATGTTTTATTATTACTGTATGCATGATGGAACCAATTAAAAGTGACGTATTGGCAAACACACTTGAAGTCTGCTAGAAGATTTCTGGCTCCCACATTTCTGGCTTTCCAAGGAACAAATTTGTATTAAGTAGATTTATTTGTAATTTTTGCATATTGACTGAAACGTTATTAAACAAGAAAATGTTTTCAAGTTTTCTATGTTAAAAAGATAAAAAAGGTTCAAGGTTAAGGTTTGAAGGTTGTATAAACCCTAGAGACAGAGTCAGAACGACAGACACCACATGCGTGAGGTGAAGCTGCTCTAGAAACTCGGTCAGTCAATACAGCTGCTTGATTCATGAGAGCCGGTTTTAAACGAGGAATATTTAGGACACAAACTGCAATGGATTTCATAGGAAATCTTTAGCTGGGCATGTCTCCCCATAAACGACTGCTTCTCTTATCCTTTCCTTCCCAAGAAATAGCGAGGCCTTTATTGACAATGCGGACCAACCGTGTTTTAGTGTTTATAGGGTTGTGGATAGAATAACAGAAAGCAAACCTCTTATAAGAAACATTAATCTTGTTATAACTGATCTAAGCTCTTGTTGCGGTCATAGAGCCATAGACAGTAATGGAAAGTCTATAGTAATGTATAATGGGTTTGTGGTGTAGTGTTTAGGATTATTCCCCTCTTCCCATATTCATTATAACCTAGCAAGAATATTATTTTTATTGATATATTAGCCTACTATTTTTGGAAAGTACATTTCAAAAACTTTGGCTATACTTAAAAAGCTCTACTTTAAAGCTAAAAGCAAAAAGCTTTGACTTTTAAGTTTGGCATAGATATTTATAAATGATATTGCACTATTACACATTTCATATCAATACATGTTTAAAGATTCCTGTTTGGTGTCATTGCCATCAAATTTGTTATTGGTTTGATATATAAGATTATGTATTCTTGATACGTTACATACTCGGGCCCTAATAAGATATATTGAGTTTTGCTGGTGCTCAGTCTCACACAATATGCAGGCAGCATGAACCAGCTACCATCAAGGCTCTTCCTCTATCCACTGATCAAAGCAGCTCTAAACTGCCAGAAACTACAGAAGATATGGACTTTCTTTTGGTGTGTGTGTGTGTGTGTGTGTGTGTGTGTGTGTGTGTGTGTGTGTGTGTGTGTGTGTGTGTGTGTGTGTGTGTGTGTGTGAACAATTCTGTGCATCAAACCAAAGACAAGAACAAATGTAGATGAACAGGACACGTAGTCGAAGCAGGAGGCCTGTTCGAGTACCTAAAAAAGAGCACAACAGAAAGATCAAAGAGCATACTGAGAAATATCTTTGGAAAATGTGATGGAAAAAATGGGCGATGAGGTAAACATGGCCAGACAGAAGTGAGAGAGATAGAGGTTAGGAGGGTCAAGTTCGCTATGCATTCAAGAGTAACTGTATTGTCTTTAACATTGTGTAACAAGCGAGACAGATGATGAGATCATGACTGAGTGCACAGAATGGTATTCTAGTGCGCCATCTTGTGGGGAATCAAATTTGAATTTATAATCATTCCTAAGAGCATTTCTAAACTCTATTTGGTGCTCGTGCATGAGCAGTAAAACATTGGACGGTGTGGTAGGAATAAGACAGGATCGTTTTGTACTTGAGGTAAAAAAAAAGCAAAATGATGTTTCCGCCCGGTTTCGAACCGGGGACCTTTCGCGTGTGAGGCGAACGTGATAACCACTACACTACGGAAACCTACATGTAGAGCTGCTGGACAATATGACATAATATTCTGTACAAAAACATGGTAATGTTGAACACTATTAGTTTGGGAAGGACCCTTTTGTATTCCAAGACGACAATCCTTCTGTACATAAGTCAAAAGTCAAAGTCAGCTTTATTGTCAATTCTGCCACAATTACAGTACATACAAATGGAGGCTTGAAATTGCGTTACTCTCAGACCCCAGGTGCTTACAGATAACATAGAATAAACATATATCAAAAAATATATCATATAGGCAATGTTCAGGAATAAAGTCAGTCAGTGTGGAAGAACATGATCTAACGTTACATAAAGTCCTGAACCCAGCTGAACACATTACAACAGAAGCTTAGAGAATATTTTGTCTATATAGTAGGCTATATGTTGAAAAATATAATAAAAACCTATTGTTAACTTTGGGTGGGTTTGCAATGGTGCGAAGCTAATCTTGAAAACATTTAAGTTAGTGATAAACATAATTGATCTCCAAAATAAAAAAAACCTGTTTCCGCCCGGTTTCGAACCGGGGACCTTTCGCGTGTTAGGCGAACGTGATAACCACTACACTACGGAAACTTGCATACTATAACATATAGACTTGACTTTATGACTTTATGACTTTATGACATACTACTCACTATAGACGTGTTAACACTGGCCAATTCACATAATATACACAAAGTAAAAAAAATTTTCAAACTCATTGAGCCACTGGACATCAAGTGGTGACCAAACACATCAGATTTTCGCCATTAACTTACATTAAAGCTGCAGTCCGTGGCAGTGTTGCCAACTATTTTTAAAGGTAAGTAGCTAAAAGCCTGAGATGGTCCTCACTGCAGAGGGGGCGGGGTTGGATAAGTCTACATTTGATTAATAATGTAGTCGAGATATTCATAATTTTGTATATGTTATATATATAAAATACAAAATATATGTTAACCCAAACCTTTACCCTAAACCTAAATCTAATAAAATATGTCATTAAAAATACGTTAATAAATAAAGTTAGTCTTTAGCAAGTTTTTTTTTCCGTCAACAAATATATTTAGTTACAATTCAATACGGAAATGGTAGAGCAACAACACGGAATCCGTTGACCAATCAAATTGCAGTGGGAGGAGACTGGATGTGGTCCAATCCCGCCCCCTGGACCTCACGTTCTGCAGTGAGGAGCTCCTGAAAAGTGTCTAAATGTTGCCACATGACGTCATCACGTAATATCTGAAAAGCATAAGCGCGTCTGCTTCATGTCTCTACGTTACTCTCTGAGCTGTCGTATACAGTATTATATTAAAACAAAACAACCAAATGCACAATAAATAGGTTCTTATTTACTTGTTTTTTCTGTTTCTGTTGGCAGACAACAAAAACGTAGGTAATAGTGAGTGAACTCGACTACACCAGCAGTCACTCGTCGAACAGCTAACGTGTTCATGTTTATGCGTCCATACGGTCATCGCGTTTTAAGTCATAAATGCTCAAACAAGGTCAAGAAGTCGCTACAGGGGTTTGAAAATTCGCTAAATCTAGCTATAAAGCCGCCAAGTAGAAATTGCCTCTTTGTCGCCATCTCAGTTTGAAACTTGAAAATGTCAGTATAGAGACCTAAACTGCATTTCGTTGCCTTGTACTTGTACATGTACATGTGTAATGACAATAAAGTTGAATCTAATCTAAAATATGCGAAGTTATTTTCTTTCCGTGGTTTGTGCTTTGGCACTGCTGCGCTGGGCGGATGAATCCGAGCTCTGTGCACACTGACTGCTCACCGCATCAGATTCAGAGCGCATCTGTACATCAACGTGACAGTAACATGTGACCGTGTCAACCCGAATTAAACGTTTAAGAAACATAGACAACTCTAAAATAACATGGAAAAAACCGCCTGCCTTATGTCATAGTAATACATGTGGCGAAAATTGTCATCTGAACACATAAGTTACCATATTTGCCGCTTTTGTTCTGACTAGATGAAACAAAGACTTAAAAAAAATAAATCACGATAGTGACGTCTTACCTGTTCGGCTGATAAAGCCATCACTGCAATTCTTATATGTCGGAGCCAACAAGATCTCTGTCGATGTTAGCTTTTGCTTTAGCACGAAGTTGTCAAGTTACTCAACAGGTGATTCTCCAGATGTGCGTCAGAACTTAAAATGTGATGTTTACATGACATTCCCCAGATGATCGCTTTTTAAAACTTAACTGAGTAAACACAGCCATCTAGATGTCGATTTAAATTTTATGTAACTGATATTACAATGATCAACTCTCGAGCGGCTCCAGCAGCATCCACACACGTGATAAACTAGCCAGGTCCTCTCTCTTCATTAGGCTTGTTTGACTTGATGCGGCGCTGCGAGAACCGACAGGTGGATGACATCACATTACCGCGAGAGGGGGTCGAAATCGTATGGAGCAGTCGGCTATCAACTTACTCTCGCGGTAATGTGATGTCATTCACCTGTCGGTTCTTGCGGCGCTGCATCAAGTCGAACAAGCTTATTGTGTTTACCCTAAATTCTAATTTCCTGACCCCGACCGCGCAGATTATAAATCATTATAAGCTTACCGTTGTACAATCGCTGTGAACACTGATCTGTCTATGTATATAAAGTAAATACATTTTTGGGACACTTACGCGAAATATTTCTCATTTAAAAAAAAAAAAAAACGTTTGATCTGTTGTGTTTGCTTAAATATCTGAAATTAGTTTAGTAGACAAAAATAAAATTTTCCATTCATACACGTTTTTAATGACAAAACTAACATTTTATTTAATAAAAACTGTTTTTAAATTGATAACTTTGACTGAATAATTAATAAAGAACATTTAATAGGAGCACAGAATAGATAAAAACTCCTTTAATATTTTAAAGCATCTCAGGGTGAGCCCTTAAGAAGCTGCTTGAGAAAATCACATAAAATAATTTCTGCAAATTCTCGTCGAAAGGTGACTGAAGACGATAAAATATAACATGTATTTAATTTATTTAAATTTTAAATATAACCTAATTCCCAAAGTTCCCTTTGTTTTATTTGATCATTTTGATAAGTTTATTATTATTCTAAAATGTGGAAAGAATATGAACACACAAGTGAGTAAGTGTCCCAAAACGTTTGACCACTAATGTATACACTGTGGTATTTAGATTCTTGTTTAAGGCCTAAAATGGTTACAGTGGTTGACTGTGAACCAAAGGGCTATGTTGATCCAAGAGCTAGAGCAGCCCTGAAATTCATTCAGCAGGATGCAAGTGTCCTAGTTTTCTTCCCCATCCTCAAACTCTCTCCCTGCCTGTCTCTCTTCTTTCATTCCTTAGGGAGCTCTTGTGATTGCGGCGAGGAAGTTTTGTAGCGCACGTCTGTTTCTGGTTCTTTAATGAAGGTGGTATTATGGTGTCAGTCACCTTCTGTGGCTGATTGAAACTCAGGATTTATTATATCCCCTTAGAGATGGAGGCATGTTCATTTAACTGAAAAGGCTCTTTTGCACACTCTCTCCATCTGTTCCACTGACTATCTGTCTTGCTATCACCTGCAAATAAATCAGCTTCAATTTGACTGTTGGAACTCATTTCTATGCTAGACACATAAAATCTAAATATGAATATGAATGCGACTACTACATATGTCATGTAAGACAGCTTAATAAATACCCTTGCAACTTTTAAAATGAATGAGTAGACTTTTATATATGTTGTGGACCATAAACCCAGAAAATAATAATCTAGACAGAAAATAATCTGTCACTGTCACAAAGCCATCAAAAAAAAAATCTGAATCAGGTTAATAATTTTGCACATTTTTTAGGTCATTTTAATACTAATACATTTAAAACTGTGTCATTTTTGGACTGTGTCATGTGGATACTTGACTAACAATGTAAAATCTGATGAAAACCTTTTAACAAATAAGACAATACTGCAAAAGAATATGTGATATTTCAATTTATTTTATGGTCTTGGAAGCTATCTTAACATAGGAAAATAAGTTTGTGACAGTCATTAAGCTCACCATCGAGTTATAACTATATATATATATATATATATATATATATAGACTATATAACTATAGATTCTTTCCATAAATACACAGAATTAGAACACACATAGCAGCACATTAGAACACAAGCTCATAATATGAGCACTTCAAGTGTGTTTTGTCACACTTATGCAGGGGAACAGCACAGAATACATCCACAGTCTATGTGTGACAGGAGGAAGAGGGGGATTTAGGGTTCATGGGGTTCTGAGTAACAGAATTCTCCATCCTGCAGTCTGGTTTGGGCTTATCCGGTCCCGGACTTTCCTCTCTGACAACTGTGTCCAGCTGTGCTGGGCACTCAAAATGAACACAATGAAACACCTAGCGAGAGAAAATCACATAAATCATCAAAAACGTCATATAGCCCAGTAAGCGCTATGTATGCATTCCTTTGGAGTCAGCACATATTGCACAAGGGCATCATTTTCACAACGTTTTAGATTTGAATAAGGCATGTTAGAGTCCATAAAGCCGCAGAGAGCTCTCACCTCATTAGCCGTGTTATGAGTTCCTACAATTCGTACGAAGGATGCCGGCTGTCTGTCAAACGCCAGAGTTTGCCATGCCCTAGAATTACATCATAAACACACATCATAAAACTGGGGGACAAACAGTTAAAAATTGAGAAAATGAAGGAGCAGATGCTGACCTGCATGCAACTTTAGTACGGTCAATGACCTTCACCCAGTGTTGCTGATTTGTAGACAGCTCCACATAATAGCTATAGCTTCTCTCATCACAATCCCACAACAGCAACCTATACACATAAAAAGTATACACATAGCATCAGCATGTCTACAACAAATACTAAGAAAGACATACAGACTTATGGGTATATTAAGGGTTAAACACAACTTCTCTCATACCGCATTGAGCCCAGCATGTACGGTTGTGCCAGCTGGATGACGATAGCTCCGGAGCCCAACTGGTGGCAGGTGTACCCCGAATCCCAGTCGTAAAGGCTGGTGTCTCCGTTTAGCAGGGTGTTTCTGCTGCGACTCACGCCCTCTATCACACTAGCACACGCCTGTACGGTCGCCACATTCTCTGCGGGAACTGCAGGAGACAAAGCATGTGATGTGTTCGACTAGGTGTTACCACAACCTGACAAAACACTGAAATATATGAAAAACAATGATTGGGAAAGCTGCATTACCCAGCAGGCCTTTCTCCAGGGTGAAAGACTGCTGCGTGTACATGCACTCGAGAGCCACCAAGTGAAAGACTTTGTTGACAGTGTTATGCGTGCCCACAACACGGATAAACCTGCGTTCGGACAGACGAAGACTTCAGTTAGCACAGCATTAAAACATACATGTTTTAATCAAATGTACATGTTGTTATACCTGCAGACTCGTGCTGGGAAATAGAGGTGTTGCCAGGAGCGACACAGGAACTTGGAATGATCCACAACACGAACCCAGTCCAGTTCATCCATCGACACCTCGATATAGTACGAGTATGACCTGCAGGAGAAAGAAAGACGTAACACAGTAAATAACAACAAATCAACACAATTCTGTTATAATTGTATCATTTCACTGTATTGAAAATACCAAGAACATTTTTGAACAATCTGCTCTTTCAACGCCACATTACCTGCTGTCTTTGTCCCACAGCAGTAGACGTATGTGGTTTACGATGGAGGGTTGCCCCAAGCGGACCTGGATGCCTGCGGCTCGTCCCTCCTCTTCTATAGGGTGTCTAGAAAACCCGTGATCCAGATCATAGTTCTGTGTGTCTCCATCCAGAAGAGCAGACTTTAGCTCACCCTTTACCACCACAGCACCGTGCTTCATAGTGGCGATGTTCTCCTCTGGAACTACGATAATAAAAAGACCATTCTTTGCATTTTCAATCAACAGAAATGTGGAAATTTTAACTTAAGATCCGCTGCAAACATTGTAAGCATTATGCGTATCTACACAATGTGAACTGACTGAGCATGCCGCGGTAGTTGAGGTCCATGTCTCTGCTCTCCGAACGGGTCTGTATGGCATCCAGCAGGTCGTCTGGGCTGAGGAGACCCGTTGGACGAACCACATTCAGCATTTCAGAGAGGGTCATCAGGGGCAGCCGCACTGCTGACATCACTTCCTTTGCCTCAGGACCGTCGCCGTTCTGGTGACACCAGCGGCCGAGAGCTTGAAAGATTTCTCTCTCAGTCGCAGCAAAAGAATCTCGTTTCACAACGGTCAACAGAGCAGACTGCAGAGAGGAATAAAAAAGCAAACCTTTCATTATATTGTTGCTGCCACCACTTTATAAAAGCATTTTGTCACATTTTACATGCTTAACATGAGTAACAAATCAAAGTATACAAGAGGAGCGTGGAGTTGCCTTCAAATGTCTGGCATTCACTAAATGAAATCCAACAGCAGGATTTCTACACACACCTTTGACAGAGTAAGAAATCCATCCGACTTGAGCACATCATTGGCGTGCCGGTCCATATAAGCGCAGCAGGCCTCAGCCAGCCCGCTCAGACAATAAAGACTAGCCACATCAAAAACCATACACACGTTCCGTGTGCTCAATAAAGTGCGGAGGAACTCGCAGATTGAAGCCTCTAGTGGTTGAAGGTCATAGCGATGCGCCAGCCCCAGAAAATCCAGCAACGTTTCTTCTCTGGCTTCACTCAATGTGGCTCGGCCCGTGTACAGGTACCGCAACAACATGGAAAACGCCTCAGGATGCGTTTCCTCTAACCGAACCTCAGCCTGGGGCCTGGACTCCTTCAGCCCACCATATAGCAAAGCTCTGAAGAGAGATGACGAAAATCAGATAAAGGTGGAGTTTGGGTTATAAAGCCTTGTCGTTACTGCAGAACAACTAAACAAATTCTAATTGAAAAGAGAACATCAGTAGTAACCTGAAATACTGGCAGCGGGCCGCTAGAATGACTCGATGCGCAGGAAAGCGCTTCTCTTCTACTATGAAGGTGACATCACTGTACTCTTCACCAGGAACTAACGCACCTAGCTGCTCTGACAGCAGGTGCAGGTGGTCGATCTCAGCTGCTGAACTCACAGGCCGCAGAGGATGACTGTCACTCATGACCAGAGCTGGAGAACACCTGAGGAACATGAGCATTCTCATCAATGAAGAACAGCACAAAGAGCATTTCTTTAACTAACATTGATGTTATGTTGACGGCTATGACGTTTTGAAAAACTACCATGGTTTTGTAAGAGTAAAAGTGTAGTAACTAGGTTTTGGTCGAATCGTTTTTATTACTATACTTTAAAAACCATGGTTACTAAAAAGATGAAATAATTAGGCTCTTGGTTTCCAGTAAGAATGATTACTATACTAATAATAACCATCATGTCAGTCACATGATCTGCATAACATAAACGTTTTAAAACATCATCGCTAATAAAAAACAATGAAATAAAGCATTATTACTTAAAATAATGTTATTTGTACGATATAAGGTCATGACAACTGACATATGGGTCTTACTCTTCTGCTATCAGTCATAAATCACCACTCACCGATACAAATGAACAAAATCTCAGTTTGACCAGGCCACGAAGATATTTTTACTCCAGTGGATCGGAGGATATAAATATATATGTTAAAAGACGTATGTACATGCCGAAAATCGCGTATTCCACTGTAAAACGGCTACCGGATGTTTTGGAAAGTATCCGGAAATAATGTGTTAACGTCACAGCGCCTCTAGTGGACAGAGCATGTTACCGCTCTTTTTCTTCAGGATCAGAAATACTCCAGCTGAGTGAATATCTCAAGACGTCTTTTCTTTTGTCATATTCAAAGTATTTGTATATTGAGGAAAAACAGTACAGTCGTTTATATGTGTTACAACGTATTTTACTCATTTCATTGTCATGAAATTGTTCATATTTTCTTACAAACTTAAACCTTTGATGACTGCACTTTCCTGAATACTTCATGCTCATTGCACAACACTAAAAACAAAAGGGTTTTTCTTACCCAGCAAGATTTTTGACCAACCCTATATTCCAGTCATACATCAATTTTTTACTCCCAACTTGAATGCTTTAATGCTTCTTAACTGTACCAGAGTATCTTAAACTGGATTAGTAAACCTTATGTTTAAACAAATGCATTGACTTTAAAGCTGTTCATTCTTTAAAGTGTTTTATTATGCTGTTCATTACACCAAATTCACAATTCTCACTTTTATCATGTATATGGGAACATCCCCACATCTCTTTATAACACAAAATAAAATACATCCGAGTTACGTCCTTAAGAATGACTCAAAATTTTATTTTTAAACAAATAAGTATAATTACAAAGTTAGACTCTATAGAAGACTGTGCCATTTCAAAAGTGTTGACCCAAATGTTAAATTCACATTCATTTTTCAGCCCTAGACAGGATTTTCTGTCTACTTTTCATACTACTTTGCTGTCAACTGAGCAATTATCCTTTCTGATAAACCAACTGTTGTCAATTTATAATAACTATAGTTTTATGTTTAGGTCATAGCATTACAAGTCTTTAAGATGTGATGGGCACCATGCTATTGGGGCTGAGAATCTCTATCCAATAACCATCAGGGTCCTGAATAAAGGCCAGGCCTTTCATTTTACCTGCAGGACAACACAAGAAGATAAATCAACGTGTGAAATACATAAAATAGTAAAATCAACAATTATTTGACACTCTACATCAGCAACATAATTGTAAACATAAAAGGTTGTTTTAAAATATGATTTTGTGCAAATTATCCAGTTTGGTGTAATGCATTATGGGATACTGTATTGTGCACACACAACAAACTGCAGAATGAGCATTAGTAATACACTATTTTTAATGCAGCCACAGTTATGCAGCTATTTGTTTTAGTTCTTGAAGCATTGTGTAATTAAAAATAATAACAATCACATAAAGTATGATTATACGGAAACAGAAATTACCCTCATCAGGTTTCTTAACAAAGGTCACTCCCTGCTCTTCAAACAGCTTGCATGCAGCATAAACATCTGGCACAGCAATTCCAATGTGACCTATTATAAAATACATGTCATTAAATCATTTTATTTTCATTCTATAAATGTCTCTATGTAGGACTGGGCTACATACTGTACATACACTTTACTCAATACATCAGTTTCTGATTCAAAGAAATGTTATTGTTTTCCATAATCTCTCTTCATTCTGGTGAATTGTTCATCATTGAAAATTTTAAATGATTCAATATTTGCATAAATTCATCTTGTGTTCACTTTATGGAAAGATGCCGCGATTTTTATTGTGTTTAAGTTCCTAAAATAATTTAAATCTACTTTGCAACAATAGTTGGTCGAACTGATGGTTCCTCTAATTTAAAAATCATTTTAAACCGTTTATTACAGCTCAAAGTCAAGACAAATACTGAGATTGCAATATATTGTAAAGCCCTTTTCTATCAACTTTATGAAGAGAGAACCAGTCCTGCTCATGCTGTATTTACCGAAGCCTCGTGGATCCGAGTTGCCATGGTGGTAAACCAGGCTGTCATCTATCTCTGAGCCCCAGTTACTGATGAAGAATGAAAAAAAAAATGACATACACAAAAAGACCAAATCTACTCTGCTACAGCTTGTGAGTTTTCGTTACACATGAGCTAAAACACTTCAAATCTAAAGAACTACTCATGTCACAAGTAGCCATATAATAAGAGTTCAGGAGATTCTTCTCATGTCCTATCAATTTAATAAAATTCTTATGATATTAAATAATGTCACATTACTGATAATCTAAACATGGTACAGCTGTGTGTTCTTAAAGTTGCTGATGCATTCACTTACTGGGTGAGCTCTATAGTGGCTCTACGAGAGAACGTCCAGGCCGTCCTTTCCTTTACATCAGCAGGGATCTCTTTCTTATCCTCATAACCCAAGAAGTACAGTGAGAATCGCATGGCGGGGAAATCAATCTTCTGTAGCAACCTACAACAACACATTTACAATATGACCTTTTGTTTGTCAAGGATTTCAAGTACCTGCAAAAAAAAGTGAAAAACATTGTTGATCTATTAAACTAAAGCACTCACGTCATTCCGAGGATGCGTGTGTAAAACTCCAGGGATTTAGCAGGATCCTTAACCCGTAACATTGTCTGTTGCATCATAAAGTCCTACAGCGGAGGGAAGAGGAAGTTTGACTCTGATATTACACTTAAACAGAAAAGTTTAGGATTCTTAGTTATGATGTAAAATGAGAAGAGTTGTATCACATGTAAACAAACTTGTAAAAAAAACTCAGCTTTTCTAGATTGCATTGAAACAAAGGATGACCATATTTTCACAGACTTGTGAAATCCATGCTAGTTTAACTGCATGCTGTCTTAAAAGCACATGGGGCATTTAAAATATTTTCCAAATTCAAAATAAAATAGCAAAGGAGGAGATATATTCATGTAGTTTTGTGCAGTTGGCAAAACTTTGGCACCACAAAGGTTCTGGTTTCAATGCCCCAGGAACACAGAAACTGATAAGTAATGTATTGAATAAAAGCAACTGCCAAATGCATAAATGAAAATATTTAAATAACTTAATAGAGACTGTATTACAAGACACTGAAATAATAAATTGATGCTTTCAATGCAGTTTCAAATTTTACGTGTACTGTTATATCTTAGGTAAGTGACACTCGATGAGCCCCATGTCAACAAAATGTCAAGGGTCATTCAAACAACTGCGAATCTGCAACATATGTAAAATCCCACATATGTTTTCCTCGAAATGACTCAGCAATACAAAAAAAATAAAACAAAAAAAAAGCATTAACTGAGATAAAGAGAACGCAAGAGGATCCCTATAAAACCGCATTTATATGAGTGAAATGTTATTGATCATAACGCGTAAACTTTGGTGAAACAGTAATACCGATCAACTTTCTATGTGAGTTCAACTGGGTGCGCAGACTGATCGACGTAGAACAAAATAACGCGAGAGAGATTCAAAAGCATAGCATTCGATTCGCTCTCGCGATACCTTAATGTCATACGCCGTCGTTATGCGACTCGCCACTGTATATGAGTTCGATTGACAGGCCTCGCCCTTTTCCTAAATTATTGCGCTCAAAGGAATCGTCTTACTTTAGTAATAGGGTTTCCGTCTTTACACGCCGCGGCAGTCGCTTCGTCCGTCAGCCCTTTGTCAGCCATGTTGCGGTGTGTTTCGGCCAGGTAATCACAGGAGAGCCGACAGTCGAAATTCCGACGCACAGATACAACGAAGGGGCGTGGTCACGCGCTCCGTTCCAGAGATATGACGTCAATATGGGCGGGGTAATAGAATGGCTGGGGCTGTAGTTCTACATGTTTTCAGGCAGATGGGGCGCAAAACATGTGATTAAAATGTACACATTATTCTTAATACATGTATATTAATTCATAATTACAATCTTGATTAATTTTAATATCCATGTCCATATGTCAATTATGAATTTGCTTAAAGTTGCCTATAGTCATACTTGCTTGTTTTGCTTTGTTTAGCCCTTTATTTATTAGGCCCTTCAGTCACACTGGGAGAGCAAGAATGTTCTGTACTATATATACAGGTGCTGGTCATATAATTAGAATATCATCAAAAAGTTGATTTATTTCTCTAATTCCATTCAAAAAGTGAAACTTGTATATTATATTCTATATAGATTTTCTATGGGGTTAAGGTCAGGGGAGTTTGCTGGCCTATTAAGAACAGGGATACCATGGTCCTTAAACCAGTTACTGGTAGCTTTGGCACCGTGTGCAGGTGCCAAGTCCTGTTGGAAAATGAAATCTGCAGTAGGAAGCATGAAGTGCTCTAAAACTTCCTGGTATACGGCTGCGTTGACCTTGGACCTCAGGAAACACAGTGGACCAACACCAGCAGATGACATGGCAGCCAAAACTGACTGTGGAAACGTGGATTCTGTGCCTCTCCTCTTTTCCTCCAGACTCTGGGACCCTGATTTCCAAAGGAAATGCAACATTTATTTTCATCAGAGAACATAACTTTGGACCACTCAGCAGCAGTCCAGTCCAAAAAAAAAAATCTTTCTACCTCTCTTTTCCTTTTCTAATGTTCTCTATATACTTGCTTATACTATCTTGGAGGTTGTATCTGAAACTTTGTATTACTAGCACTTCTCGTGAATATTGCTTACTAAGATGAATCGCTTGCTGTTTTCCTCAATTGAAAGTCACTTTGAATAAAAGCGTCTGCCAAATGAATAAATATAAATGTTTTTGTCTTTAGACGCTTCTGACGCTGTCTGTTGTTCAAGAGTGGCTTGACACAAGGACTGCGACAGCTGAAACCCATGTCTTGCATACGTCTGTGCGTAGTGGTTCTTGAAGCACTGACTCCAGCTGCAGTCCACTCTTTACGAATCTACCCCACATGTTTGAATGGGTTTTGTTTCCCAATCCTCTCCAGGGTGCGATTATCCCTATTGCTTGTACACTTTTTTCTACCACATCCTTTCCTTCGCCTCTCTATTAATGTGCTTGGACACAGAGCTCTGTGAACAGCCAGCCTCTTTCGCAATGACCTTTTGTGTCTTGCCCTCCTTGTACAAGGTGTCAATGGTGGTCCTCTGGACAACTGCTAAGTCAGCAGTCTTCCCCATGATTGTGTCGCCTACACAACTAGACTGAGAGACCATTTAAAGGCCTTTGCAGGTGTTTTGAGTTATTTAGCTAATTAGAGTTTTGGCACTAAGTGTCTTCAATATTGAACCTTTTCACAATATTCTCATTTTCTGAGATACTGAATTTGGGATAGTTGTCAGTTATAATCATCAAAATTAAAAGAAATAAACATTAGAAATATATCAGTCTGTGTGTAATGAATGAATATAATATACAAGTTTCACTTTTTGAATGGAATTAGTGAAATAAATCAACTTTTTAATGATATTCTAATTATATGAACAGCACCTGTAGACATCAGGAAAAAATGGAATTCACATATTTTTCATATTCACACGAACTACTAGCTATTTCTTCATTCTCTAACACTTTACACCCTATAGCAACAAGCCACAATACATGTTCTATCAAAAGCTAAAAATAGACTTGTTTTTTCTTCCTATAAAAATCCTATAGACCATAAAAATCCATAGCAAACACCACTTTGTCCAACCTCTAACAAGAACTTTGCCACTAACATGGTTTCTCCATTCACCCTTGTTGTCTTACTAGACCTAATATTAACATTTGACTAAATATATATTTAAAAGCAATTACATTGTCTTTCCTTTCTGGTATCTCTTCTTTTGTCATGACATACAATAAGTCTTTTGTACAATGAAATTCAGCAATACAAAACATTTTGACAAAACATTTATTCTGTATACACGTGCATCACACATCACGCTTTGTCCGAGTGCAGTTTATTGTGCATAACCAGTGAATATTTATAACGAAACTTCTTTCCACATTGTGAACAAATGAAAGGTTTCTCTCCCGTGTGAATACGTGTGTGTTTCTCAAGCGTATACAAGCGTGCAAAGCCATGTCCACACAAAGAACAAACAAATGCTTTTTCTAGTGAGTGACAGTCAATTTGATGTCTTAAAAGAATGCCTTTATTGTAGAACCTTTTTTCACAGACCGAGCAGGCATATGGTCTTTCTCCGGTGTGTTTCCACATATGATTTTGGAGTGATAAAGAGCAATTGAATTTCATCCCACATTGTTCACAAACAAAGAGCCTGGGCCTGTGTCGCTTCTCACCTGTGTGGATTTTAATGTGCAACTTGAGGTAGTCTGGACGCCGGAAAGCCTTCCCACAGAACGTACAGCCGTATGGATTCTCACCTGTGTGTATTCGCATGTGAGACACCAGGTTTCCTCTACGACAATACTCAACGCCACACAGCTTACACCTGAAATTTTTTTTCGGATGTGTTTTGCTGCTGCTGCTGGAAAGCTGAGAGGTGGAGAGTTTGGCACCAGGGTGTGAAGGAGTTTTATCCGACACACTTATATATTTCTTTTTATATTGTAGTCTACAGCAAAAGGACTCGACTGACTTCTCCACTGGGCTCAGTAGTAAGATTTCGACACTCTTTTTGGCACCGCTTGGCTCCTCTTTGCTTGACTCTGACGTTGGTACTCCTACAGAAGACTCCTGAAGTGTCAAACTTGATGAATTCTTCTGTCCATTACCAAGGTCCTGCTTATTCATCGTAGACTTTATATCGATCAGGTCAGGATGCCCAGATATCAGCTAAAAAAAAATCATAGAGTAAACTAAACAGTAAGCAATGAGAGGCTGTACATTTTACATCGTATAAGGGGTGTCTTTAAACCAAACTTAACGCAAAAGTGCCTAAAACCCTTTTTTACTCATGATAATATTCATTTAACACATGACTTTGAATGGCTTATTGCTGTTTTAAAAAGCAATATCACAGCATTATGATAACATACGATCAAGACAACATTGATATTACTTTACTTTAACCATGGTAAACAAAGGAATTTAAGCTAAAATCATACTAAAGAGTGTATACCTGCTATTTTTGTACTAAAGTCCCATAAAGTTCACATTTAAGTTAGAAACTAACGTAAAGAACAGAAAAGTTAAGGGGGAGGGAAACAAGTTAACTTACTTGCCAGTTATCAATATTCACGCTTGTCGGCTATCTTTCAAATGAAAGTTAACCCTTGCAGAAACTTTTTTCACACTTCTTTCCGTTTTGAACACGACCAGAGACTAGAGCTGTGTCTAAAACCGCTCCCTATCTCCTATATAGTGCATTATATCGAGTGTCCGACATTTTGTAGTGGTGTCCGAAAACTCTTTTTTACCCACAATGCACTCTGATGTCGAGTGTACAATACATTCGATGGTCATTCACTATGTCTCATGATACAACAACACTGACCGTTAATGCCACAAATGTATGATTATACAAACTTATGTTTGTTCTTGTTGACACTTATTCGTTTCTACTTTTAAAGAGCAATGTAAGCGGACGTGTAAGTAGGGGACTTTTATTTTGAAATGTGGCGCTACACAGGCGCTACAGCATGTTGTCAGTACGGAAATAAGTTGTTAAAAAATCACTCACGTCGAAACGATGAATGACCGCGAACTGGACCTCACCGAGGCGCAAGAAGCAGTAAAATCCAAATATCCTCCAATCACCAAGAAATACGAGTGTAAGTTAAGTGAAATCAAACTCACTGTCAGTTCCGCACGTGTCATTTAAATCCAGCAATAACAAACATGATCGAAACTTTAACTCTCTTTACGTCAAAGTTTGTCTTAGACACTACGTGTAGATAAGTGGGAGATTTTTGGAGGAGTGTGAAAAATCACTAACAGCAGCATTTATTTATTATTATTATTATTATATACACATTTGCTGGAAATCATGGTCGGCCAGGTCACGTGATGCACATGTTTCCGGGTTAGCGCGACCAGCCGAAGTCTACATTAATAGTAAAGATTAATAATAGCAAAGCCGTTTACTATTTATTAATATGCAATATACTTTATTAGTATACAATTTATTAATGCTACATTCATTATTAATATTATTATAAAAACGACAACACTTATTTATCAAAGCAAATTGTCACAGTAACCCGTTTATCTTATATTGTCAGTGTTAAAGGTGAACTTTTCCAGATGTTTGCACGAGTTTTATTAGGAGTCAAAAAGTATTCCCCTAATGAAAGTCCATCACACATGAAAATCAAAATTGAAGGATGTTTCTCTAATGCGTGACTGTCAACTGCCCACAGTTTGCTTTTTATTTTATTGCCTTTTAGTGCTGTTTTGTCTAGTTTTAAAGAGTGTGACTTAACACCATGTCATGCTTTGTGTGTTTTAGATCTGGACCACACAGCAGATGTCCAGTAAGTATGTGTGGACATCTTGTGCACTTCTGGTTAATGATACAATCTTGTCTAAATGTTCCTGTTTACCACTGCAGGATTCACTCATGGGGTGATTCCTTGGAGGAGGCGTTCGAGCAGTGTGCTATGGGCATGTTTGGCTACATGACGGATACAGAAACTGTTGAACCCATTGACACCCTGGAAGTAGAATCAGAGGGTAAGAGTGAAAATGAGACGCATTTAAACCATAATTACACAACTTCCCAGAATCCTATTTAATAAGCAGTCTGGTGGAAACTCCGAATGAATAAAATACATGTTGTCATGAACTTGTTTGGGAAACATGAACTCATGTCGGGTTTTTTTGACAGCTGGAAAATGCGCTAGTATTTAACTTAGTTTTTATTTAACTAGCCTATATAATTTGTCATTTGCCTGGCCTTGTATTGAAAACAATGTATTGTCTGCCAAATGCGTAAATGTAAATGTAATGCAATGAGGACCAAAAAAGGAATGATGGATATTTTGGATCCTAATGTATTTTTGGATTAACTACACTCTATATAGAACCCTTTTTAAGGGTTAAATAAATAGAACCCTGTAGGGTTCTTTGTAGACTGTAAAAAGGTTCTATTTCTGAACCTCTTGAGGTTTTATATTTAGGGTTCATTTTTATGGATTTCTTTTTTATTTGACCTTTATTGAACATTTATGGATGTGAATTAAATATTTTTGTTAAAATATTTATTATTGGTAATATTATGACATTAGAATTACATTTGGAATAAAAAATATTTAATAGAACAGTTTGATTATTCAACATTAACATTTTAATAATTGTAAACATGACAAGCATATCACACATAAATCAGTCAAGAAAGAATGGGCTAAAATTCCTCCTCGATGTGCAGGTCTGATCCGCAGCTACAGGAAGCACCTAGTTGAGGTTATTGCTGCCAAGGGGGGCGTCAACCAGTTATTTATTCTAAGGGTTCACTTACTTTTTCCACTGCCATTTTGAATGTTGAATAAGTGTGTTCAATAAAGGCATGAAAGATCAAAATAATTTTGTGTTATTCAACACATTATGTTTGTCAATACCCTTGACTTAGATGAAGATCAGATCACATTTTATGACAAATTTATTCAGAAAACAATGAAACTCCAAAAGGTTCACATACTTTTTCTTGCCACTGTACATTATTTATACAGATTATACAATATACGTGTTGGAATAAAACCATTAAATAGTTGTTTAATGATAAGAGTATCAATATACATATTTTTTTGTGTCATTTTTTTCTTCTCAGGAGAGGATCTTGAGTCACTTCTCTTTCACTTTTTGGATGACTGGCTTTTTAAGTTCAGCGCTGATATCTTCTTCATCCCCAGGGTGACGCACACACACAGACACACAAAGTATTCTTTTCTTTGACTTAAGTGATTTATTTTACTCATTCTCTATCCTACAGGAAGTGAAGGTTGTGCACATAGACCGAATGCACTACAGAATCCGCTCGATAGGGTGAGTGCTCAAAAATATTCGTTTCAAAAATAAATCATAACGTAAAGTAGTAAGAATGTGCACAGGGGAAAGGAAAGGCATTGTAGACGCAATGGCTTATTTCCTGTTTTCTGTTCAACAATAACCTACTGGACATGTTATAAAATCTGCCTTCAACAATCTGTATGAATGCATACATCAAGGCAAATAATGAACTTGACTGTCATGGTCTCAAAACCACTCAAATTAGGTGAGAATAGATACAGGTTAGACTGTAAAATGCATTTGTCACCTGTAAATTAAAACCTTCAGATGCATTAAACCTGACCCAGGGTAAAAATAGCTTTCGAGGCATATAGTTCCCAAACTGTGGAACTGGGAACTGGCTATTAGCCGGTTTGAGAGACTCCAATAGAAGAGCAGAGATTGCTGCAGCAATGATGTTAGAAGTGTTAACATATTATCTGCATAGCCAGACAGAAAGATCATTCAGGTCTGAGTAACAATGCAGATTGCTTCCAGCAAACTGACCAATAATGTTATAGATAACCCTCCACAAATGAAATATGTATCTTCCTTTGGTGTTTGCTATTGGATCAAATACAATAAATGCCAGTTGTTAACATTGTTGCATTGCATAACAGCAAAAGGATTGTGTCTATTTATAACATGGTAGAATCGAAACAGTTAATTTCACATCCAAAGTTTAATCTATTATGTAAACATGATTGAAAGTATATCATTATGTGTAAACACACTGAGGAAATCCTGTCAGATGACTGTAGGAATGACAATCTGGCATGGCCATTTTTACTGGTTTCTCCTGTAAGAGGCCTTCTAGTGTCTTTTTTAGGGCATAGTGGGAAATCAGGAATTTCTGGGAACCAGAATGTTTACTTTTACAGAAAATAGCAACTGTTTAATGTTACAGGTAAATGCATCAAAGAGAAATATTTTGAGAGTTTGGCCGAACCCGACCGTCTGGAATGTTCTGGAATTAGTTCTTATAATACATTTTTGTCATCTTTCCTTGACCTGAATTGCACTATTTTAGTTTTACTACAATTAAATCTTTGAAAACATGTTTGTTTTTTGAAATCAAATCAAATATTGGCCTAAAAATTATTGTAAAAAATAACTAACAAAAATGTAAATGTTGCCTCAGAAGAAATAAACTGAAATAAGTTTAAAGCACTACAATTAATTAATCTTATATAGCAACATAGTACATAAAATAATAAAGCACATAACACAGATTTGACAAAAAATAACATAAAACCTTCAAATAAAAGCTCATTTAAAATATTCATAAAAACGAAATAAAACTATAATAACTATGTTGACCACTTCAGAAAACATAAGCAACTGATTCAGTGCTGGTCCAGAAGAACTTCCTGTTTCAGTTTATTGACACACAAACGTTTGAATGTTAAAAGAATATCTTTAAGATTGAATTATATATGAATTATATATAAAAATGAAATGAAACGAAATTGCTTCTGGACCAGTTTTTACATCTGCGGTCTAAATTTACTCTTATTCTTGAATTCTTTGCAGGTGGGGAGAGGAATTCAGCTTGACTAAACACCCTCAGGTAACCAGCCACTGTTTTAAAAATACTGTTTTACTGAAGCTCTGGTCAAGGCCCACCCAAGAAAATGTCCCCAGAGTAACAGACCGGTGTACATTTATGCTGTGAACCTTACGTACGCATAAGAATTGAATCGATCGATCGTGATGAATTTTTATTGCAACCGATGTAAACACGAAAGCTTACTTCGATCAGACGGCTTTGTTGTTGTTTCCAGGCGGACCATCTCACGGAAATCCTGTAAAAGTTATCTAATCAGATGAAAGACTTTGATTATGCTGAAGCGTTTTCAGAAAAGGATGCCAAATGCAACAGACATTCAGCACATCTGTGGCTGAAACAATAAAAAAACCACGAGTATTAGAGTTATGTTATGCTTTCACTTTTAGGTTCTTATTGAAACACATCTGGTGCAACAGTAACTCTCACATGTACATTTCTGCCCACATGTGTTAAGAAATCTTGTGGGATATAATCAGTTTACTCTTGCCTTCACTTAAAGTAGCCACTATAACGAAAGAAATCTGAGGATGGGTTAATAATTACATTATTTTTATTCTTAAACTAGTCCTACTAAATGCCATATTCTCAAAGGCTTTACAGGCTCTGGCATGTTTTTTCCTACATTTGTATAGTTTTTTTATGGTCAAAAGTATGTTTTGTCTGAGAACATGTTCCCAAGATCACACATTTGTTTTATAAATATTGAGACTGGAACATGAAAACCAGCATGTATTAGTACAGTAAATGTTGGAAGGAACATTCAATTCAATTCAATTTGATTTTATTTAAATAGCGCTTTTCACAATGAGCATTGTTGCAAAGCAGCTTTACAGAAGAAAAAAAACAGAGAACCATAACAAGGGTAAAATGACCAAACCTTTAAGTTAATTTAATAAAATAATATAACTATAAAATAAATAAAAGCAGTCTCCCGGTGAGCAAGCCGACACGGCCCTGTAGCAAGGAACCCAAACTCCAATAACCTCGGGAGAAACCAGTTTCAGTCGGGAGGGACATTTCTCCTCCTCCTGTCTGAACTTTCTTTAATGGAAACATCACTGTATGTTTAAATTCTCAAATAAAACCAAAATCAAATGTTATAACATGTTCATTTGTGTTTTACAGGGTACAGAAGTAAAGGCCATCACTTACTCTGCCATGCAGGTTCATGACAAGCAGAAACCAGAGATCTTCGTCATTATTGATATTTAAATCTTGACATGGTTTTAAAAGATTCTGCCTTTTATGAAGAATGGACACCTGAAATACTATTATGTTTAGGTTGACTTTATTATTAATACAAATATTTAGCTTTTTAAAGTTTAACACACTACACAAGGTAACCTTTAGGTAAACTCTTTACCTTTAACATCTCAGATGTGCACTTTTGATTTTTTGTTTTTATTATTTAAAACGTTTGTTATTACAAAGCAAACATATACATACGGTTTTATTTATAAACCTATTACAAAAGCAGCAGATGTATATTGTTTGGACGAGGTTAATAACATCAAAGAAATTAAATGCATGTATCTAAAATCTCATTTCATACTGTTAAATCGGTTAATGTGTGTAGAAAAACACTTGAGGTGGAAAAATAAACTTTCTGACTTGTATTAAAACAATTGCGACTCTTCATCCAACAACAATATCTTCACACATAATAAATTTACAAAGAACCATCTGTACATTCAGTCATATTAACACTCTACAATTGAATACTGAAACAAAAATGAAAATGAAAAACAACTGGAATGAATAAGTTATGAATTGAAATGATTTGATGTGGGCAATTCCACCATCTCAGAGTGTGGTTTCCGCTTCCGGCAGTGTAAAAATAAAAGAACACATGTAGAGCACATGAAGGCAATGCACAATATGGCAAGAATCACAACAGAGTTGTCTGTGTTTCCATCTACAAAATAAAAGACAGAACGAGTAACGTGTTAAAGGCAGAAAACACATGGATACTCTTTCACTTTGAGGAAACAGGATATACAGTAATAAAAAATATATGACAGGAATTCACTGAATCATGAACAATTCTTTATTATAAAAGGAATCCGGTGAGCATGAATAAATAAGGGATTTGTGCGGACAACCTAAGCAGGGTAAGACTTTATGATATAAGCACATGAATCCTATTTTGCATGTCTTGAACTTGAGCATCCATTAAGAAAGTGAACATGTGAATGCTTGCATCATGTTCTGTATGCCTTTTGGAACAATGTCTGTGTGGATCGGTCCTTGTGTTTTATAAATGGGTGCAACGATTATTTCATCCAATGACTTCACATAAACCCACAGAATCTACTAAGCAAAGGCCACAGACAAGGCCCTTGAGTATTGCACTAACATACCCAAAGATTCATCACAACCTTTCCATTCAACTAGGTTCATCGACCATTACATTTCAGTACAGCCAGAAACCTGGGAGTGGTAATGGATGATCAGCTTATCCTCACGGATCACCCCGTCTTATCCTTTTACATTAGGAAAATTAGACCTTTTCTGTCTGAGCATGCTAGCCAAGTCCTAGTTCAGACTCTTGTCCTGTTTCATTCACTCTCACCTTTTCTGGATCTGTTCCACGTCTGTGGAATGATCTGCCTGTCACGACAAGATGTCTTCATCTCTAAGAATCGTCTCAAAACACATCTCTTCCGCCAACCCCTGACTCACTAATACGGAGTTGTTTATCTTTTTCTATCTATATCCTTAAAAATAACAACACCAAAAAAACAATTAGCCGAGACCAGTTTCATTGCACTTATGTATTGATGTCCTTGTGTTGTTCTAATTGTTTCCATTGTTTACCTCAAGTGGAAGTCGCTTTGGATAAAAGCGTCTGCTAATCCACCAGGCAGTCAGGAAGCGTAACTCCCTTCGGACTCTTCAATATGCACTGATGTTTATTTCATCTGCACTGTTATGTAGTTCATCTACACCGCTGTTCATCTTTATCCGCACTGCTGCTTATTTCACTACGTTTTTTTCAATGAAACACGTTTCTATTTAAGATATTTCCTGGCATTACAGAATAACTAATAAAACCCCCTTAAAAGGCTGTATAAACACACACAGAATCCATACACAAACAGGATCATTCAAAGGGCTGCTTCAGACATTTTCCAGAAAAGGAAGAAAACATGATGAAGACTAAAAAAGAGTCTTTCAGGCATGGTCAAGTGCTTGAAAAATAAAGTACTGACCTCAGGAACACGCGCACGCACACGCACACGCACACGCACACACACACGCACACACACACACACACTAGAAGCAACAGCCTGGCATCAACTATTCCTGAGCAACTGTGCCCATTCCTGCTCTCTGAGATCTGCTCTTCTGTAGAGCTTAGCTCAAATCATGCATAAACCAGCTTATGAATCTGTTCAGGATTACTAGAAAAATGACCGGCATGTGTGTGTTTGCAGATCAGCAGAGGATTGAGCTCCCCTGAACTACACAAATATTTCTTTTCTCTCAGCGCTTTGAAGGTTTGTGTTTGAAAACAGTGTGGTGTGGTGTGGTTATGCTCACCATGTCTGAACATCACTTGTCTCTGCATTTCCTGATGGACTGCAGGGTTTTTCAGAGTGAAGGTGATATTAAATATTGCATCCTTCAATACATGACTACTTCTTAAGTAGTAAAGCCCTTTATCTTCAGACAAGACCTCCAGCTGGTCAGAGATATTCTGACCTTTGGAGTCCAACCACACCACCTCTGGCTTTGGGAATCCCTCCATCTCGTATTGGACGGTCACATCGCTGGAGTCGAGATGGATGCTTAACCTCGGCTCTGAATAGTAGACTAAAGAAACCACATGCATGTTTGGTCTTTAAAATTTTAAACTGTAATTTTTCGCCCTTTTGTGGGGCAGTTACATGGAACCACAACATATATATATATAGTGACCTATATTCCTGCATCCTAGGGACCAAGGGACAACGCGGTTATATTCAGCCGCTTGGTATGCTCAAACAAAGCAATGTTTTGACACTTAACTTATCGCTCTCTGAGATATTCCCCGCTGTCTGTGCAGTAAGTTAGGATAGACATGAATCATGATAAACTATTTTAACATCAAATGGATCACAAAACCAGTCTTAAGCAGCACGAGAAAATTTGTAGTAATAGCCAAAAATGCATTGTATGGGTCAAAATTTGCCAATTTTCATTTATGCCAAAAATCATTAGGAAATGAAGTAAAGATCATGTTCCATGAAGATATTTTGTAAATTTCCTACCGTAAATATATCAAAACTTTATTTTTGTGAGTAATATGCTATGCTAAGGACTTCATTTGGACAACTTTAAAGGCGATTTTCTCAATATTTAGATTGTTTTGCACCCTCAGATTCCAGAGTTTTAAATAGTTGTATGTCGACCACATATTGTCCTATAATAACAAACCATACATCAATAGAAAGCTTATTTATTCAGCTATTAGATGATGTACAACTCTCAATTTCAAAAAATGGACCCATAAGACTGGTTTTGTGATCCAGGGTCACAATTGCAAACGTCCATTACATACCCGCAAAGATCAGCTGCACCACTCCTCTATCTGATCCCAAGTTGTTGGTTATTACGCACAGGTACTTGCCCTCATCTCTCGGTCCAACGTTTGATATTGTCAGCATGGCATTTCCTTTCACAAGCTGCTTGGGATTTAACTCTGTGCGGTTTCTATAATCGGAGCTTTGTCGATCCAGCTGGTCCTTCTCGTAGTAATAGCTGTGAACAACACGGTTGTCCTCCAGTCGCTGCCATGTCACCACCAGCATTGAAGGATTTTGGTCTGATGTGAATTCACAAGACAGAGATGCTGTTGCCCCAAGGGTCACCATAACAGGTCTGGGTGGTATTTTGACAGTAATAGAAGCTGGAAATGAGGAGAGTAGGAAAATGTTATGTTCACATATCTAATATGAAAAAGATTATTTTTACAAAACTATGCAAATCCCTTTCTCTCTCTCACACACACATGTCAATTCTGTTATATACAGTAATGTCTACCTTGGTTCTGTTACCGTCAACACTGTTACCATGTTTCGCCAAAAACTCCCTGCTAGCATAAATTTTATGAGCATGTGGTATTAAAATATGGTTTAAAGATCTTAAATAATCTACAGCGGGATCAATGATCAGTTCGGTTTTCCCTATGAAACTCAGTTAACAGTTTTGACAATAAAAAAACAAACTTTTTTGAAGCAAGTACTTCCTAGATATTTTTTTCACGAAGAGCACACATGCCTTATAATGCTTCAGATATTGTCAGTTAGAAAATAATATTTAATTTTTATGGCTTACATAGTTGTTGAAGATAATTCCACATATTTAAAGAGAAGGTTATGGTACGGTGGATTATGTAAGGGATTTATGGACACAAGTTATTTTTCAGTAATGTCATGCTGTAAAATGAGCAAAATGAGGTTTGAAATAAATAAAATAATATCACATTGCTACTATATTGTTACATATTGTATTGTTTTTACAGTAGATAAGAGTTTTAAGTCTCATTCTCAAGGTTTATAATAACGTCAAGAGACAATGTTGTGAAACAGTAATTTTTAACCCTTTGATGCACAAGCTATTGAAACCACTTCTACAGCTTTTCTGTAGCTCAGTGGTTAGAGCATGACGCTGGCAACGCCTAGGTCATGGGTTCGATCCCAGAGATTGCACATACTCAGAAACAAATGTATAGTAAGTCGCCTTGGATAAAAGTATCTGCCAAATGCCTATATGTAAATGTAATGCACAACATCGGGTCTAAACTGACCCGTACTTATTTTCTATGTATTTTCATGCACGCCTGGGTGTTTTTTGTTTTATCTTTTTAAAATACATTTATTTCAGCATTTATTATTCTATAATCTATGACTTATATGATTCATGAAAATGATTCATTCTTTCCTAAGGTTTTGTGTTACATCAAGTTTAAACACAAATGACCTATCAATTGTGGTAAAACAAAAAACAAGACAACATTTTGTTAAAATAATCCTTTTAGTTATTTAAACCAACACATTTAACATTTGAAATATATTTATTTTACACTTTGTCACATGTAAACTATCGCTGAGATAACAGATAACACTAAATTGTATAGTTATAAAAGAAAAGAAAATAGACAAAATAAAATCACGTTTCCAGTGCCATCTCAAACAGACAACTCAATGTGTACACGCCTCACAAATATTTGCGCTTCTGAATCAATCATGACTAAGAATGACCTCATCTTCCTAATCCTGTTCTACATTATCACTAAAACTAAAACTATTTCAGCTGTTCATCTATAATGATGAGTCATACCAACACTCAGGATTCTCACAGTTGTGAAATGTGTGGCAGGTGAGGTGAAAAGATGTACAAAATTTGTAAAATTGATGTAGAAATACAGACACTGTTTATAGGTTCTACAAGACATTTTTGTCAAAACACCTATTCTGATGCTGTGACAACTTATTTACATCTTGTGATGTCTTTTCTTTATGTTGCGTACATTCAACCCAGTCTCAAGGCAGTTCGTGGCGTAGGCCAGGAGGTCGTGTGCTGGTGCCACAAAAAAAAACGTTGTTCTGACTGACTCGAAAATAAGGGGAAATTCATGTCCTTGGAAATGAATACAGGTAATTTTAGACCCATGTTGTGCATTAGAAGGGTTACAAAAACTTTTATTTTTTTTATTAAAAAAAAAAGTAAGTAAGGAAGAGTTTAAATAAATTTATTGAGGAATACCTTGAATACTGAATGATGAAATTAATTTCTTGCAAAGATATACAAAATAAAAAAACTGTCGGGTCACTTTAGACTAGGGCTGTCAAACGATTAATCGCGATTAATTGCATCCAGAATAAAAATTTGTGTTTACATAATATATGTCTGTGTACTGTGCATATTAATTTTGTATTTATAAAAACAAACCCATACATGTATATATTTAAGAAAAATATCAAATTAATAAACATTTAAATATAATTTCAATTATTTGTAAATATAAATAAATACATCTAAATATTTCCTAAATATAGCCCTGCATTTATGTGTTTGTGTTCATAAATACAAAATGAATATGCACAGTAAACAGACATCTATTATGTAAACACAAACTTTTATTCTGAATGCGATTAATCGCGATTAATCTTTTGACAGCCCTACTTTAGACCCATGTTGCCTGCTTTACATCTTAGTGCCATTTTAATAAATAAAATGTGCTGTATGGTGGCCAAAGAGAAAAAAAATTGGCCAAATGTAAAAATATATCGGTTGATGCCGAAAACATTTGGCCGATATATATGTCAGTCTATCACTAGACGAAATACTGTCTGGAAGTTTATTTAGCCGTGTCCATAAACGACTAATATTGGTTCAAACTGAGTTTTAATAGACACAAGGGTCCTTACAGATATACATGCTTTAAAACACCTAAAATAGTAAAAAGGCACGTAGCCTACAGAAGCACACATTTACAGCGGTTTCTCAACACAGAAAATTGCAGGAAATGTCTTCATGCTGATTAAAATGATTTAAGATTTCCAAGTATTTTCAGATAAAGGAACCTGTCAATCAACTGAATCAACTTTGATGCTTTTTGGACTGTAAGTCATGCTCTGCTCATGTGTTGCATTGTTCACTGTTTTCACAGCTTGCTCATTTCTTCCTAACAAGCCAAACTGAGTGAACTTTTAAATCCGATCTTATCCCATGGCTGTCTGTAAACAGGCTTTCACACATTTCCGAAGAATTCTTAACAGTGATATTTCAAACACACACTTTCCAATTCTACTGCTTTTGTTGCTGCTGTTTCTAAAAGTTTCTGTAGATTAAACGTGACGGAGGACAGAATATCATTGACGTCACTAAAGGAAGGAAAGACATGGGAGCAGAATATCCATCTGTGACTACAGATCCAAAATTAGATCCAGTTCACTAGTTCTTGTTCAAGGAAAAATGACTTTGTTATTCAACAATGACTACATTTAGTCAGAGTAAAGAGTTAATCACAGTAATATGTTTACATGAAGGTTTTATGAGTCTGAATATTTGCTATAATACACATTACAAACAATGATATCATATACAGTAGGTGTGTGTTACTGACTATAGTTTTAATATGATTGCGCCAAATGCTAAACATTGTTATGTGGACGTATTTTAAGGTTATTCGGCACTGTGATGAATATAAAAATATGATGGAAAATGCCTCTGCAACAGTGGTGTACACTGAAAAAACTTTGCTGTAGTTATGCAGCAGTAACTTACTCACTAATTTATTGGCAACAGTTTGTTCCAAGATAAATGAACATTAAACATTAATAAGTCTTATCTTTACAGAAAAAAACTATAAAATATCCACCTCATGCAAGTATTTCTGGGAACCAAAACTCCTCATCAACCAAGACTTGTTAATGTTTAATGTTCATTTATCTTTGAACAAACTGTTGCCAATAAATTAGATAAATATTAATCTACAGTAAGTTACTGGCAAACTGCTGCCAGTAATACTGTAATTTCTACAGATTTGTTCAACTTTTTTTTAATCGCGTTCGCATTGTTTTTGTGTGAAGATAAAAAGCAGAAACTGCTGACAGTGAGTTGTGTTGTTTACCATGAATTTGTGCTTAAGATACCTGACAGAAGCACATGGGTACCTCGGTCAGAGCAGCATATGCGATTAAGTTGTTTACATGCCTTCTTATTGCGAATTAAACCGGCGTATACAACATATCTTACTTCGATTATGAGCTTGATCGCATTATTTAGATAATATTATTACATGAGGTAAAGTGTAATCGCTAGGACTGTAAGATTCCAACATTTTTGGAATCGGTTCCGATTCCAACTCCTGGTTTTGGAATCGAAAGAGTCGATTCCAAGAATCGATTCTTAGCTGCTGTTTCGATTCCCATTTGATTTCTTTAGTTTACTACAGGGTTTAATATGTTATTTACAAAAAAAATTTTTTTTAATGCAATACAATTAAATAAGCTTTAACTTTTCACATTTAATTGTTTCTTTAATTGTTTATTGTTTCTATAACAAAAACCATTCCAATGTATCATTAATAATACCATTATTAATCTTTCTTAAAAATAAAGCACAGGTCAAATTACATGAATAACTATTTTTTTCAAGTTATTCAGCAGTGTACACAAAAATATTTTGTTATATGTTAAATGAAAGTATGCTATAGTGCAGACAGGTGTTGAAAAAGTTCTGTCCAGCTTTTTCATGTCATTCCACAGCTCTAGACTTCATCCATCAGTTTTTTCTGAAGTCTGTACTGGTTTTGACAAAAAATGACATCAGCTAAAGGGGGGGGGGGGGGCTTGTTCCTCTTAAAGAGGAGTCGATTCCTTTAATGGAATCGATTCCCAGCCCTAGTAATCGCAATATTGCCAAAATTATAATCGCATTATGAGGGTGCATGTAAACATAGTCAGTGATGTGACACTTCTACCCAAGCACGAAGCAGATGCGGAGATGGAGAACAACAACAGAAGGCAGGAGTTTATTGAATAGTATTAGTTGTGTCTGACTTCATCTGACTAGACAAAGATGCACAGGTGTTATTTTACCAAACACAGACAGTGAAAATGTTGAGATTGAAATATTTCCCAATCTAACCATGTATGCATGGATAAGAAAGAAATGGTCATCAGTCAACACAGATATACAGCTGTACTCCAGTCACTCACATAATAAACACATAAGAAACTCTGTTCCTAAGATTCTGTCATCTTTAATGATCTTTAATGAGCCAGAACAGTCAGACAACCGTGGAAGAAATGCCACACAGGCAGCCACCCGTATAATCCTGTTGTTACAGACTATGGTCCTGAGGTTTATCCAAAAAAAGTCAAAGAACCTTTAAATTCATTCAGTTTAAAATTATATTCACTGTAAATCTATTCTGAGTTTGCAAACAGTTCTTCTGAGGGGTGTAACCAAAAACACCCAGCAAAATCCAGTCATATATCCATCAGATCAACACTCCCACAGCTTGTTTAATGAAATGTCTGTGTAATGTCTGAAAATTCCCTAAAAAACAAACAAAAACAATAATGAATTACTGTAAAGGATTACTGAATTCTCAAACCTGCTGTTTGTAAATAGCTTCCGCATCAGCAAATAAAGATATCATAAGTTCATGATGACACAAACTTCAAGAAAGAAGTGACTTTCTAAATCTGAAAACAATTGCAAAACCACACGATGAATCGAGGATCTAGCTATTCCAGCAATGTGCAATTCATAGCATGTTTCTGTGACCGTGAAATAACAGTCTACTACACCTTCTGTCCACAGAGACTGAAAGAATGAACCATGTGTTTGTGTTCACAGACTGTGAAATCCAACACAAACTCTCGACCACATGTGATCTACCATCAGCATTTTCTACACATAGCCATGTCATCTTAAATGAAATAAACCCACTAAAATGCAAATCATCTAACTATGTTTTAATTTCATTATTGCAGTACTGAATGTTATGCATCACACCTCTGTTGTGTGGGAGCTCAGTATCTGCCTTTAAACAATGGTTGCTTGTCCTACCAATGAATATCTGCTATTTTCACCAGATCATAACTCTATTCACAACTAACTGCTATTCAGATGTCATAATGTTGTCCAGAAAACAACCAAGAGGAAAATGTTGTTGCTCAGATGTGGCTCTTTAATGGCTATTCAGACTTCTTGTTAAATGGGTTTCATTTAAAGGGATTCTTCAGCCTTAAAATCAAAATGTCAACATGTTTTTCTCACCCTCGGGGCATCCGTAATGAAAAGGACTTTCTTCTTGACGAACAATGCAGTTGGAGTTATATTACCATTTATAGGGAAGAACCATTTTGGTAGAATGGGAGTGGATAGGTCCCCGTTTTTTAAAGCTCCAAAAAATGCATCCATCGATCAAAGAACTGCTCGACACGGCTCCGTGGTCAACAAAGGTCTTCTGAGGGATAACAGAAGTTAGACATCAACGTTAATTGCGTTGTCAATATGGATATTTCTCTTAAACAAATGCATCGATTTGCTTTAGAAAACCTTTGTTAAGACCACGGAGCCGTGTCGGGCAGTTCTTTGATCGATGGATGTGCTTTTTGGAGCTTTAAACATGGGGAGCTATCCACTCCCAGAGACACATGAGACTTAAGCAAGCTTTTATTTGCCATCAATTAAATCTACAATGGTTTTCAAAAGGTACTTTAGCATGCACAATTTTTTCGAGGACTTGGACTCAGCACAAACAAGCTTAGGTGAAAAAGCCAGGCAATGGCTTTTTCCATCTACAACTGAAGAAATCCAGGACCTCATCACCTTCCTGTTTTTATCAGGATGGCTGGATCAATTTCACAATTCAAAAAACAGCTGAAGACCCACCTCTTCCGTGAGCACTTAACTGTCTCATAATATATATTTAAAAAACAAAAATCTTTCTACCCTTCTTTTCCTTTTCTAATGTTCTCTATATACTTGATTATACTATCTTGAGGTTGTATCTGAAACTTTGTATTACTAGCACTTCTCGTGAATATTGCTTACTTAGACGAATCGCTTGCTGTTTTCCTCAATTGTAAGTCGCTTTGGATAAAAGCGTCTGCCAAATGAATAAATGTAAATGTAAATGTGCGAAACTGCTCAGTCCAGGACGGCAAAGCCCTGCAGAGTGCATCTCTGAGTCTGATATTTACATCAAAGTTAGGGCTGTCAAAATGCTTGATGCATTCTGGCAGATGTTTCTGCAGTTTCTTTTTGCTCAAAGTTTCAAATAGACATGCTTAAGTATTTCTGAGAAAAAAGATGGGAAATAAGTGGGATCCTTTCTGAAAAGGCACAAAATAATCTGCTGGAACAGCACGCATACTCCTATTAGTTCAACCGTTTTGGAGTAAAACCATAGTAACCACGAATAGTTACCATTGTCTCACTATGTTCAACTTTATTACTACGGTAATAAAGAGTAATAAATCTGCCAAAAAACATAGCTACCATACTTTTACTATGATAAGACCATGGTTACTACATGCAATAAAATCACGTACATGCAGGGCTCAACACTAAGGATTTTTTCTACTGGCCCGGTCCGGCAAGTGATTCTGATTTTCACTTGCCCCACCACAAAAATGCAATAAATAAATAACATTGTCTAGTTATTTTCATCATTTTCTAGTTACTAATATCTTAATAATTAAGGTTATAATACCATAAAAACTATTAGCCTAAATGTAAAACTTGGTTGAAGACAACTAATCAGTGATTAAAAAAGATCAAGGTATGTACAAATAAATGTAAAAAATACAAATAAAAATAATTTTTCAGGTGTTCCAGGTTTGTCTAATAGTAGTTATCAGGTACAAATTAAATAATGTAAAATAAGACTTTATGGTCTTTACTGCATAAATTAAATATAGTTTAAACCTTACTAAAGTTACAATTGAATCAGTCAGGAGCAGTGAGTGTTTTTTGCTTTTTGTCTTGCTTGATGAACATTTAAAACCAAAATGTTCATTATGCTGCTGCCCCTTTAAGAGATGCATGGCTCTAGTATACTGTAACACACGAGTTTGTTTCCAAACTGTTTAAGTTCATTTAAGACATAATGGATTACTTTTACAAGGCTACTGTGTGCATTATGGCATAATTTTGTGTCTGTTTAAGAGTAAGAAGAGAACTCAATTCAGTATTTTGTGTGTTGTCTGTGATGTGGCTTTCTGTTTGCACGCATATTGTAACCTTAAATTTGTCAATTCATTATTTTATTTTATTTCTTTGTTGATTTACTATTTTATTTTAAAGATTTACTATTTTATTTAATAATCAGTAAGAAATGGATGTTGAACTCCAACATAGTATTTTCATATGTTTTTCATGTGTTATGTTTAATATGTTTTAAAGTTATTTTGTGTCTGCCCCTTCAAGGTAGCGAGGAGGAAAAGCAGCGGGTGTGCGCACTGTTTCCCTAAAATAAACCCTAAAATAAACCAAAGAAACGTGGCATTTAACCCGTGTTTAATAGAAAATAAGGGTTACAATAGAATAAACAGTCCATGAGAACTGAATCAAAATCTCTTCTGTGTCTTCCTGAGAATATTTAAATACGCCAGGCTTAAAAACAAGCAAATTATCGTTTTTCGTAACAATACAGCACTGTTTGGATCGGGCAAGTGACGTATCCATCAACTGGCCCGAGGGTCTCCCATGCTCTCATCGGGCAGTCGTTGTTGTTGAGCCCTGACATGCAGAAATGAAAAATCTTACCTGCAAACGACAGCGTGCTCCAGACAAGCAGACGAATCTCGAAAAACATCGTTTTCAGGCTCGTGACAAGCGTAAAGTAAAACAACTAACTTACAGACTGATTCCAACCTGCGCAGCAAACTTTAACACAAAAACAAACAGCTTCTCTGTCTTCAGATTTTCCGTGGAAAAGACAAATGTATTTCGGGAAAAGTAGAGAGTAACGTTAACTAACGCTAGTAGAGGAAGACTCCCTGTCCCTGCAAATGGAGTTTCGCCAAAGTTCGTTCTCTTTCGATTGTAGTACATGCGCAAGCTGGAGGCGGAGACCCACCTGTGTGTAATTTGAGCCCAGCTAAAACTATCAACTATAAAATTATCAACATTTTTTTTTAAATGTATTTGTTACTTTTTAAAATAAAAATATATCGATAGTTAAGAAATCTACGATATGTCGATAAGAAATCGATCCGAGTTTTATCTATCTTTTTGCTATTCTGCGCATGCGTCAACAGCTTGCGCTGCATGTCAGCCAGAGGCGGGAGATGAAGAAATCCCTTCCAAAAAATGGAAATGTGCAATATGTACAGTCAATAACTTCTGTTTATACTTGCGATTTCTACTAAAGAAAGGTATGTGGAATATGGGTACATAACTGGATTCTCACTAGGCATGGGACGGTATGAGAATTTGATGGTATGATGATAACCCTAAATCAAACTACCACGATTTCACGGTATTGCAATGACCACTTTAAGATGTGGTGTTTAAAATGTCTGGGTCTCTCTGAATGTTTAGGCCTCTCTTCCTGCAAGGTCACCGTGGCTTTTAGAAGAGACCTCTTATCATCACGTGTAAAAACATCTTCTGCTAGCACACACTCTAGCCTTGAGGGGTTTTGTGTGATTGTATTGTTTCAGAAGTTAGTTATTAGTGGCAGAAAGACCATATTTAGAAGACCGGATGTAAAGAGGTCTAAACTAAATATGTTGTGCCTAAACTTGGGTTTCTGTGTCAAACTTATAATCAATGAAGATATGCTATGAACTTGACGTGAAGCTAAATGTATGTATTGTCTAACCTATCACAAGATTTTATTTACCTAAGTAATGGCGTAGGTTAGATGGCTCTGTTAGTATAAATATTACTGCATTTTCATGTAACAGCAGGTCGGTCTGTGGAACTTCTTGAGAGTGCTGAAGCATGGCAACCCTTTCTAGTAATCTGTTTACATGCATTTCTAGTAATTAAACTTACATGCATTAATACACATATAAATAAATAAAATGCAGATGAGCAAACAATACATTAAGCATAAACCAAAAATAGCACAGAACCTGGTGGAGTCTTTGATAAAACACAAACATCTCATACCTTTGGGACGGTATTACAGACAATTTTAGTGTTTTTAAAACCTTGGCTTTTTCAAACCGTGGTATACCTTGAAACCGGCCCATGCCTAATTCTTACAGTCCAATATAGTGCATATTTCAGTTTCATTGATGTACATTGCTCAGCGAAGAATGTACTTCCTTCGCCAACTGAGGAAGTTCGATCTAGTTTGATCTACTGATGGAACAATTCTACTCAGCTGTGATTGAATCAGTCCTGTGTACATCTATTACAGTCTGATTTGGTTCAGCCACCAAATCAGACATAAGTAGACGGACTGCTAAAACAGCTGAGAGGATTATTGGTGTGTCCCTGCCCAATGTCCAGGACTTATACAACTCCAGGGTGAAGAAACGGACTGGTAACATCATCAATAACTTTCCAACCCTGGACACAATCTGTTTGTACTCCTGCCATCAAGCAGACAATACAGAACACTGCAGACTAGAACGTCTCGATTCAAGAACATCATCTCACATCTCAAACCTGAACAGCTAGTACATCCACCATAACCTCCTAGTTGTTAAGTGATATATATATCAATGCAATATCTTTACTCTGACACTTTATGTAAATATATATATTTTCTTGGTCTTAAACATGTACAGTACACAGTTGTAATATACAGTACTTACTAGGCACACTTGCACATAACTAAACTGCACCATTGTATACTATTACTTTATTATTGTTTACTATATACTATTTATATCCATATTTATATTATATTCTTTTCTATTTCTTGTGTTATGTGTATACTGTGTGCTTAAGAGCTCCTGTAACCAGAACGAATCCCTTGTGCACACTTGGCGAATAAAGCTTATTCTGATATAATGTCTTTGTTCTATTTATCTATTATCATTTCCTTATAATGTAAATAAAACAGCTTTGCATCAATTAAAATTGTGAAAAGCGCTATATAAATAAATGTTTTTTTTATTGGAAGTTCTTCTATTCATTTATAGCATGTTGATTGTAGGCTTATGCCACCTAAAAACTGGCAGGCCGACAACATTAACACAATTGTCGGCTTGCCAACTATGGTGCGACTGTCAAGCCACTGAATCTGTGCACTGGACAAAAGAATTTTCTTTGTACTGTGTTGTTAACTATCAAAATGACCTACAATATTGCCTTTACGCACTTTGGATGGGATAACAAGAACCAATGCAATCCAAGTTTAATAACCGAATTCAGAGACAGTTTTTACATAAACAATTTAATCTCTCCTCACTTTGATAAATGTAGTTACATTCATTCATTTGAGAAATTTAATAAGTCAATAAAACAGCATGAAATCATTTATTAAAATCTCAACAGCATTTATATAAAAACAGTAAAAATATTCATAAAAAATACACCCATCACTCAGTCATAAAAGGGAGACGTGTCACTGTACACTGTACAGAGTTAACAGCAACAAAAGCCTGCAACAGAGAACATCAAAAAATACTGAGCATTTACAGTCATTACAGTAATCTGTCAAATTTAGAAATGAAAGGTCATTTTAGAGTCCACAGAGTTTGAACTTTTATAAACAAGTGTTATTTTAACATTTAGAAGTGAAAACCATAACAAGTTTGAACAATGAGAATCCAACTGATGCTATGACTAAAACAGAAATCTGATTCAGAGTCAGTATGACCCTAACAAAAACACAGAAAGAACTGAGACAGCCTACACCCATAAGCAACGCTAACCCAAAGTATAATATTTCAACCACTGTATGACATATACTGGATTAAGATAATTATAGAGGCAAACAAATGATAACTTATACAGTTCAAAGTTTAGACTTAATTACAGATACCAACTGTAACCAATACTTAAGATATAACAATTACAGTTTAATTACAATTTACTAAGGTACCAATTTATGTCAAAACCCGCTTTAATTTTAATGATTTTATGTATAGTTTATTAATTTTAGAAAATACTCCACCTGTGACAGCATCTGGTAATGATTCAGCTGGAGACAAGCTCTCCGTGTCAGTCACTGAGCAACACAAGAAAAATGAGTTAATACACAGATCTCTCAATCTCAACATGTTTCATTCAATCAAATGAAATATTACACATATTATGAGCTTGTTAGATTTGAGGATACGTTTTGCCTTTGTACAGCTAAAACAAAATTTAGTAAAAACTTTTAAGTACAGTATGATTTTGACTAAAAAGCTAACGTTTGACTACAAACCGACTAATAAGTTAACGTTTTATATGCATTAACCATATTTAGTAATATTGGTGCTTTTTAAACTTGGAAACAACAATTTTAATTTGTAAACAAAGTGTGTAAAAATAATAGTGCTAAGAGAGAAATTTAAGGTTTGATGTTACCTTTCTGAAGCTTGCGTTACACTTAACGCCTTCTTCCCTGGTTTTGTTTTTTATTATGCCAGCGAGAGTCGAGTAACATTTGTCTTGAACTCAAAAGCACGTCACTGTGGGTTGAGCACAATGTCTAATGCGGTTTTCTTTTGCTCGCGCTGTTTTATTTCACACGACCAGGGACAGATCAGGACCATACACCTGTCATTTGCATGTATACTTTACCTTTAATAACTATCTGTGCTTTTAGAGGGGACTCGGCAGGTCTTACCTCAAGATCCTTCACAATAGATGAGAGACAAGAGGAGAGATCAATCTCTGTAAAATCAGAGGCCTTTAGTGACTGATACGAGGTAGCAACAGGGTTATCGCTTTTGGAACAGGTATAAACACATTGCATTTCAAGGTTTTGCTTGTATTGTGTATAAATCATTGTTAACTTAATATATTAGCTATTTAAAGGGGTCATATCAGTTGAAATGTCAGCCAATATAAAACATCCCTAATTTGGTTTTACAGGACCTTTTACATTCTACCTTTACCTTTTTTAGATTTATAGTGCATCGAGTTGTGCATTTTAGTTTTCAAAGCCTGCATTACATGGTGACAATTACAAAACTGTGCCGACAAACTTTCAGGGTCAAACTGGCATGAACGTTTTTGACAGGGGGTGGACCTTGTTCAAACTGAGCTATTTTTGCCGCTTTGTTGAAAAAAGATAACTGTCATGATATGACCCCTTTAAGTTCTTAGCAGATCATATATTGCAGAGAAAATTTGCTTATTTGGAGACCAACGTAGCAAATTATTTTTTCTTGATTTTGATGTCAATTGTTCCTGTACAAGATGCCATTATGTGACTTATAAAAGATTACAAATAATTAAAAACAACTTGACGGTAATTGCATACTATTTAGCAACGGTTTATACACAATATATTTTGCATGATGAACAGTTATGCAAACTTTTTTGCAGAATCTTCATGCAGAATTCAGTTTTGATGATAACAAAAATCAAATACAACGTTTTAAGGGCTGTAAAAGAAAACGATGCTTTATTGACATGGATAGGGAAACATTTTTTGACATGTTTAGTTCCCTAGTTAGGCAATGCACACAAATATGCTAATATTTTAACAGCCAAGCTATAAACAAAACAAGAACTTTCTAATATTTGGATAAAATATGCACAATGCTTTGAGTGGCCTGTACTTTTACTTACTAAAGCGACAAAACTCAAAAGTCTTTATATTGGACATTGGTTTTGCTCCTGTAAAAACTATTGCATATAAAATAATTGACATATTATGAAGTTTTCGAACATATATTTATAAAGAAAAGTTAGCTTTAAACCAGACAGAGATTTTTCATTAAATTTGTAATAAGGTTGGTTTGTACAGGAACTAGTATTATTATGCATCCGGATCTAAGTGTTGTTTTTGTTTGTTTTGCCTTTACAAAAATTGTGTTTAAAACAAATTTAAATAAGCTAACATTGCCAGGCAGTTTTATTTTATTTTTTAAAGCAAATCATTTTTACATATGGTAATCTGCTAATTAACTAGCAATAGATTATCCATTTTTCTGCGAGCAAACATTTTTTTTTGTAAAAAAACAATAAGAAAAACAAGGTAAAGAGTATTAAAGCACGGCAAAGATTACAAACTTAAAATTATTGTTTAGCATTCTATATTAGAGTAACCAAACGCATGTGAACTAAAATAGTATACATACAAAAAACAACTAGAATTACTTTTTGATGGTTACAAGGGGTTAGGAGAGGAGGAGGTTGCCCAGGCAACCATAGTGATGGACAGCATTCAGTATCTGTTGTATGGGTGTTCCCGATAAGATTTAGCCTGGCGGGATGACGCCGTTTTTCCACCGCTGCCACTCCAAGCACTGTTCTCCCAATCATCTTCAGCTGTAAAACAAACACTCGTAAAGATCACTTCACAAATTAAAGACATGAGCTCTACTGCAAAACCATGTGTGCTGCTTTGATGTCTACTGCCTACATAGGCAACATCCGAATTAAAAAAATTACAATAAACGTTAACACTTCCAGTCTAGGAAGCATTTAAAAAATACATCAAAGTACATTGAGAGCAGTGGTGTGCCACATAAAGACACCAAACGCGTTTTCCCGGAAACCGGCATTATTAGCTACCATTTCAAAAAGGTTAAAAACCATTAAATTCTGTTTAAGCACATACTTGGGTGGCAATGAAGACTACACAAAGGGCTTTTTTTTTTTTTACAACGCCTAAGTTCAGCATTTGCCCCCCATTGACTGAGTCATGTTTCTCAGATCTTTTGTTCCTTTCCACTTGCTTCCTGGGAGACTACTAACCTTTCTTAAAAAGCTTTCTGTAAAGTGCACATTGTGAAAAGCACTACAAAAGTAAAACTGGAACTGAATAAAGGACAGTCTTACCGTATGACTCATAAGTCTCTTGTGCCTCTCCGTGCCCGTAATCATAATATTCTGTGTCTCTGTAAACAAGTAAAATGTCGTTCTTAAGGACTATTTACATCTGGAAAGGCATCACGCTTATCAACTGTAAATAAGAGGTGCTATTAAAATCGGTCTGCACAGCTTTGACAGACTTCATTTCCAATTGCCAGCCAAGTCATTGCTAATAATGCATGTAAATATTGAATACCACAGTTTGAGCAAAACATTACTTTGTATCCAATCCCTGATAAACATTCACAATTGTCAAGTACTAGGAATTTTAGCAGTGCAGGTGAAAAAGATGAATGGAGGGCACAAACACTTACGGTTGTGAAGCAGGTTGACTGTAGTAGCTTTCATATCCCTCATAAGACGCCTCGGCGTACGGTTCTTCGTAGGCCTGAGAAACAGGACATGTTGAACATCATGAGCTACAAAGACTTGCCATGCAAAATAAATACATAAATGCAGGATGTTCAATGTAACCTATTTTTAAAAAATACATCTCTGTACCAAAACACTTGTGAAAGACTTACGTATTCATTGTAGCCTTCAGGTTTCGGTGGGTGCTGATGATGCTGCTGTTGGTGGGAGAGAGCAGGTGCAGGTGTCATTCTCTGAGCAGATGCTGGTGGTCTCGACCGGGTGGATGCTCCTCCCCTGGTTGGTCCGGCAGGTGGATGACCACCCCGGGCCGCAGAGGACCCCCTCGCTGCAGCTCCTCGTCCGGGACCTCCCCGTGGAGCTCCACCATGGGGTCCTCCGCGAGGGGGCATACCACGTCCCCTGAAAAACAAAACAAATGGGTTAGCACAGCATATTCAATTAGGTTTCGGAGTATATTCATGTTAAAGAACAACCATACGAGTCACTATAATTTAAACCCTCACCTAGGATGTGGTGGTCCACCACGACCCCTGCCTGGAGGTGCTCCTCTGCCATGACCAGGAAGATCCTGAGATCCATTCAGATACCCTGGATCCATGTAAGGATCCTGGTGCATCTCATCAACATTATCCACCTGGCACACCGCAAAAAGGATGAAATTCAGTCATCAACAAATTATTAAAAATGATTTTTTTTTAGCAAGCATGGGATGATCTGCAATGCTAATAAAAAAGCCCAAGTTAACTAGTGTTCACACTTACAGGCATAAGGAATTTCTTGACCTCGTCCATAGCGTGTGCCATGCGCAGATAACATTCCGGAATGGGGGCAAAAACCTCAACATACACATGCAGCTCCATGGACAAGTGGGCATATTTTGGATCCCCACCCTTCCTCAGCTCCTCTTCCTGCAAATTAATTCAGAGTGACAAAAACCCCAGATCTTAGTCATTCCATTGGTGTCATCTGCATGTTTAGTTATATAGACTCAGTTGTTTACCTTATTCTTATCTCTCATAGATCCTTTCCCCAGCACTGAAATCTTGGCCCCAGTGTCTTCTTGCAGACGTTTAATTGTGCTTCCCTGTGGGCCCAGAATCTTCCCTACAAAATTAAACTGAGAACAAAAATACAAATTAAGTGTCAAGACAGAAAACATCTAAAGACAACATTACACTTTGAGGCATCTTTTTATACTAATCCAAGCTAATCCGTGTCAGTCCATATAATACACAAGCATTTATGAATTAGTTTACAATTACTCATTCTGTAGAGGCTTTAATGCAAAACAACTTATAAAAGTAATAAAGTAAGCCTATAAAGTTTTAGTATAAAACTTAATATACCCCCAAAAAGGCAACACTTACCCGTGGATACTGCTTCACAGGAATGAGCACTCGCTCCTTTACACGGACGTTCTTGGCAGTGAACAGATCTAGGTACGTCTCAGTGTCTTTCTTGGGTTCGCCTTTTTGAACCCTCTCGATCTCTGTAATATTAAAAAACAATTAAAACAATGCACATAAATTACAGAAAGTCCAACATCAGTGCTAAAACCTTTAATTAAAGATCTGTATCACAAAGCATTGTCTCGCTCAGACAGGACAACATACTGTAAATTTGAGAAATTAACTATTAAGATTTTTTAATCAAATTTTTGAACATATCGCACTGGGGGGGAATCAGTTAAAGCAACACAAGAAAACTTTTGTTCACAGGTTCCCCCACATGGTTGATAAGCGCAATTGTCTGTTACCAGTGTTGCAAATAATGTCGCTGTATACGTTTTCCTGTTGGCGGCACAATACAAGGGAATTTGTTTCTTAAGCTGATGGAACCGTTGAATGCAGAAACGTTTGGAAACCATATCCGCTGGTAAGGGATTGGGCAGTGTGTGTACTGACCCGAACACAGAATTTACGGAGTCTGGTTTTTGCCGCTGTGTGCTGTTCAGGTAGCAGCAGCAGTAAAATTAACCCAGTTAAGAGTTATTATACAACTGAAATAATTTTAGAGACATTATTTTAAGGTGGAAAAACTACATTGTGTCACTTTAAATGATTCAATTAATGATTTTGAACTGTTTTTTGTTATATTTACTAAGCTACATAAATTTTGTTTGGAATGCATGTTCAAAATTGCTCACTAAGGTCGCAATAAAAGAACACGGCACCATAGATTTTAGCTCAAATTGCCCTGAAATTGCTTTTGCCGGTTGCTACTGCGCATGCGCAACGTTTCGCAGCACCGTACGAACGAAGCCCCTCCCCAAGAAAACCGCCGGTCCCTAATGAATGATGACTGGCTCTTTATACTCGAATGCGGGGCTTTCATAGCTGAAGCGCCAACACTTTATGTCTTTAATATTTAGTAATTGTGGTAAATGAGATCTATAAAAATAGAGAAACATTGTTTACGGAACGCTTTGGGTGTTAACTGTTGTTTTCCTCCGTTGTACAGACAAAAATGAACAACATCGCTTATTTTAGCTGAATAAAACATCTGCGATATTATTTATAATTAGCTAAATTAAATTTTATAACGAACTTAGTTTTTTTTAAGATGTAGACACACCCCCACAACATCTTCGTATAATGGCAAGGCCACATGTCCGGTTTCTGTCTGCGTTAAACAAAAGACTTTGGCATATGACTACATGCTTATAAACCCATCAAAATGTGCTTACAAAGGGGGTGAAACTTAAACTTTTTAAAATAAATTTTTTTAATCGCAACCAACATGTAACGTTACGTGAGGCAACATTAACCTAGAAAGAGGGACGTCTCATGCCCAGGCCTCGACATGCATACATTTACAAAAAGCATGTTGCGCTACATTCTTTCTAACATAAATTGACGCAATTCAACGATAAACACAATGCACATTGCAATACAGAACAATATAGGGCGTACGTTTTTTAAAACAAAGAACTAAAACATAGCACGCGGCCTGCAACACGCATTAAAAAAAAACACAGTTAACGTTACATGCATCCTCAATAAAACTACTGATTTGCAATCGGAAAAAATGAAGATAATAGCGAACAAAGTAGTTCTGGTTAATCATGCGGAGTTTAATGTTTACAATTTAATAAAGACGTAAGGTTACTAACCTGCGCCAAGCAGTTTCATGGCGTGAGTGAACGAGGAGTCCAGGCTGTCTTTCTCTGCCAACAACTCCGGCAGATATTTACTGTCCCCGTTTGTTTTCTTTTCCTCCATTGCTGTTTAAGGTTTACAACTATTTAATGAAGAATTAGCACAAAGAACTAAACAGGCAGCTGGATGTGGCGAGAAATGAAAATGGAGACGCGTGCTGAAGCGTTTCTTCTTCCAACAAAGAAAACGGCGGATGTTCTTAGAGACGGAAGTTGCGTAGAAGGGCGATATCGAAAGCTTCCGGTCAATCATAAAATAGCGAAATTACAAATGATTATATCTTGACGTGAGAATAACAATTTATATAAATATAAAATAATGTGTAAGAATACAAATAATGTAAAACTAAAATCTTAACCTGTAAACATGCGCGATGATTGGACCAGCCTTTTAGCGCATCGAAAAGTAACAGGATCCATGTGACGACTCTCTTTATTAGATTAAATATCTAAATTAGAAGACCAGATATAACACTCCTCTGGTTATGCTGCTTTTATTTATAAGCAAATGTAATTTGTTGGTTAATTTTTGGTAATGTTATATCTTAAATAGCTATAACAAAATAATAGGAATGTTACAAGTTTCATAATGTAAAATAATTTGAAATCTTTACATGCAAAAGAGGTCAACATAATTCTGAATTCAGAGCAAGTAGTTTTGTCATGTAGTCTATTATTCATTTATTTTTAAAGTTGAGTTTGCAAAACAAAACTATATCTTTAAACATGTGTTTTTCATAAGCAGTGTACTAATATGCTCCTAGACAGAATGTGGGTGTGCACAATGCAAGAATTCAAGTAGTTCAGCTATAGTAGCCTTTTTTTGGAGGGGAGAAAGGCAAAAATAGGAGATTACAGTGTTACAACATGTCATTTGTGCGAATTCAAAGAGCAGATTGCGTTTTTAGAAAATGCTAAGCGTTCTGCTGGAGGCATTCCTGCTCATTAATGTTTTCTTGACTCTTTCTACAAAAACATATGCTACGTATATATATGAGTTTTGAAGTTGCCAGAGACAAGAGAGGCCAAGAAGGGGGTAGATGTAAGAACGAGCCAATATAATGGTGATGGGTCATGTTTGAGGGGTAAAATGTGTAAATGTGTGCAGAATGAGGACTAAAGAATAATGTTTGGAGGCATATGCATGAAACTCTTACAGGATAGGAGTGTGAATGTGAGCAGGATACAGACAAAGACAGATGAATGGGGCAGTTTGCAGCATGTCTGAGAGAGAGTACAATAGATGAATGGGTGCTGAATACTAGGTCACTAGTGCCCGGTTTCACAGACGGACTAAAATGAATGTTTTTTATTTATTTATTGTCATTTTTTAAATTTATTGTGATGAAGTATCAGAGTTTTGTTTAGCATTAAACACACAAAAGTGCTTTTTACACCACAAAAATTAACTTAATGGCACTTTTATTTGAATGACAATCATACATGACAGATCACCGGCTTCGCATCCCTAGTGTTCGATTAGCTTATTAATAATTCATATTCATTCAGTTGGTCCATGATGCTGTCACACTACAACTCAAACCAAACTATAGGAAATCTGTACATAAAGCAAGAATCTGCAAGAAATGCTGGACTTTATTTTCAAGTACCTGTAAATGATATAGCTTACATTATCCATATGATCAGATAACCAACAGTGCTTACATCCACAGAGGACACAGACACACAATTTAGATTTTGCTCATATAAAACAAACACAAAAAGCAATTAAAGCAACAGGCTGTTGTTGCCACCCCAGTTTAGATAATCCCTGGATGTGAGCCTGACCGCACAGAGATGTTTGCTTCTCATGGAACAATGGTGCATGACAATTCTCACAACATGATTCATACAGAGGATATTACTCACAACACCAACATTACAACATTGTTTGGTTTCATGAAACAGACCCGACTAAAAAAATTGTTATAATTGTGTTATTTCTGTGCCACTAAAGGCATCAACAGGAATTCCACATTTTACAAAAATAAAAGTGATTATTGTGGTCCAAGCAAAATAAGCTACTGCTATGTGGTTTTGGTCATTGGACCATAAAAAAAAACACCCCCAATCTCTATGATGTTTTGGTCCCTAAATATGAATCGGCGCTCTCTTTGTAAATGCAAATCTATGAGATTATTAAGGGCAAAAAAAAAACATAACAAAAAATCAAATTAAGGAATTATTCATGTCTGAAGCACTAGTGTGTGGGACACATAGCATAACGTTTATTTGGGAACCACCCAACCATAAATAGACAATAGTTTCCTTACCAGACATCATGCAAACTCTTTTTGGTTTTATGGTTGGCCACATTGGAATTTTCAAAACAAGACTGCAATTTCATTTGATGCAGCTAATGACTCAGAAATGACACAGTACACCACTAAAAGATGTTGCAGCGTCTTAAGTTCAGAAGGAAATGTGCACACAAAATCGCTCTTTGTCCTAAATAATCTGATTGGATTTTCTCATCCATTTAAACACATACAACACCAAGATTGATCTTCGTGTCTTGAGTTTTAACTTGTGTTTAGCCATTTTACGTGCAGACTTCTACTCAACCCTGCTAAAGAGCAACAATGGAGTGTGAGGTATGCTTGACTTGAGATTCACAGAGCCATTTCTTGAGAAAATTCATTAGAGAAGCATCAAATTTGGCATTTAAGACGTTGATTACATTGAGCAAAAAATGACATCATTGGTAGATTACATCAGCCAATATCAATGACATTAAATAAATACAATCTCAACGCACGAGAGAAAAGACAATTCTGTGACATTTAAGAGAAATAAAGGCACCTGGACACTCCATTTAGTGCCCATGATAGAGAGCGAGAGCTGATCTGAGAACACTGTGATTAACATCGGCTGACAGACCAGCGTGAATGACCAATCAGCCCACAGAGAGTAGAGTCAGGGGGTGTGTCTTATTTATACTGACACAGATATTGTCCCATCAGCGGATATGTTTGGTCTTTAATGCAGAAAGCGGATACTCATCTTCTGTTCCACATCCACTTTTTCCAACACCTGAGGGAGGAAAGAGACCAGATTAAAGGGATAGTTCACTCTATATTGTATTGCTTTTATCGCTCCCTGAAATCTCATGATACACAAATGGAGAATCTTTAAAAGTTATACCATAAGTAATTTAAATGTGACATCTTTTATTTCAAGAAGTGTAAATGAGATTGTTGATATAAATATTTCAATTGTTGCAATCCTCACACAAAAGTTAAAATATAGAGTAAAAATATGTGGTGTACAAACTGTGGTGAAACCTTTCTGGTGTTTTCCTTTCCTTTCAGACCTTCAATGACAGCATAAACTGACTATCCACTAAAAACAACTGCTCAGACGTTCTGCCTAAGCTCAATATTTGTGGTTCAGAAAAAAAATCATAAAACATGGTCCCAAAACAACACGCACTTTAGTACATGAGAGAGACGTTTTATATTAGATCGTGTTGTTTTTCATGTGGTACCTTGGTGAACTCATTAAAGGAGATACACATGTCTCCATTACTGTCTGCCTCCTGGATCGTTCTGTCAGCAATACTGCCCAGCTGCTCATCCGAAATATTCACCCCCACCATCATCCTCAGCACCTGAATACAGAAACAACGTTCAAGGTTATGCTCTGGTTTAACCCAAACATTTGTCCGACTTTAACAATATTAGACAATGACTGCAAAGGCAGCGTTTGAGCACAAAGATAGTGCCAAGAAATGGAATTTATAGGAAATGTAATGGAATTCATTTGAAATATAAAGAGATAACAGATCCACTTTTAGAATGCTTATAGAATATAATTTCTTGCTAAAAATGCAATGAAAAGTTGCTGAAAGTGAAACTTAATTTTATGTGCTTCAACATCTTTTAGGCCACCATTTTATTTTTCGAACTTGACCCTACTGGACAAATCACCTTCCCCACGGATGCACACGCACAGGATTATGGGAGTGAAGAATACACCTAAACTGCCTTCAAAAATCAATCAGATGAAAGCATCTCAAGAAACAGAAAGTGAAGCAAAAATTGGATTCGGACATGCCTTGAGTTGAGGATGAAGTTTTTTAGCTTTCGAATCCAGCCATTGGTACACTGTTAATTGCTGCCCCCTGGTGACTATAGTAGACAGGCACAGATTAAATCGAAATGTTTGATTTAATTTCAATTCAAGCACTCAGCGGTCAAACCAGCAGTTATCCATTGCACAGCCGAACAGCAGACAACTTATGCGGAAAACCTATGCTTCCTACAGCGATGTACTGGTTTTACTAAGATGACTCAGCCATGACCCGTTCTAGCACTGTCGTCTTCTGTTAAATGGCATATTGTGAAAATCTGGTTTCAGGTGGCGAGTGCAGGTGAGTCACGGCGGCAGAGTTCAGGATGAACAGATCGTCCTCTGTCGGTCACACAGATGAGTTCTGTTGTACGTCATTACACGTGAATCTCTCACCTGCAGCAGCTCATCTCTGGAGATCTTATCATCTCTGTCCAGGTCGTATAACCGGAACGCAACTGTGTGGAAATAAGGACAACACAGAATATTTATGAAAATCTGTAAATCGCAACAATGACTGTAAACTCACTCGATTACAATGCAATGTAAAGGCTGTAGAAGAAAACTGGTTTCTTGAATAGAGAGTCGTTTTTACACAGAGAGTATCATTAAAAACTGGGTAACTAGGATTAAGACTACAATTATCTTTTTGACCTTTTTAGAAAGCACTTCGTGGTTGCTACACTACTGGTCAAAAGTTGGTTACAAAACGAACATTTTATTTAATAACAAAAATGCATTTTAGAAATGCATGACTGACCAAAATATAATAAAAAAAGAACAGCCAATAAGGGCTCAGAATAGATGGAAAATCCTTTAATATTGTTTAAAAAGCATCTCAGGATGAGACCTCAAGAAAATTCAGAAGGAGATAAAATATAAAAAGTTGTATTTTTTTTAGTTGCAAGATAATTATGATATACTTTCCTTTGTTCTACTTTATAATTTTGATGAGTTTAGTATTATTCTAAATTGCAGAAAAATATGAATAAGTAAATGAGTAAGTGTTCAAAAACTTGGTAGTATGAAGAAATGTACGCTTTTGTATGTAGCCATGTAAAAATACATGATATAGACACATGAAACAACACATGTTCACTTTGATTCTGTAAATATCACTGCACATTAGCCTAGCTTAGTCGATCTTCACCTTTTTGCCTTCGAGGTCCATGTAAAAAGCTACATTACAAGTAAATAGTTTTGTTACTGTAGTTACAATGTGTCCGTATTAAACATTGTAAAAAAAAACGCTAAGGGACTCAAGGCCATAAATAACACAAGACAGGCCAATGCAGGAGGGGGAAATCTCTTCCAGATGATTGCTTTAGTTAACATCAAGTGTTTGACATGAACTCACAGAGCAGTTTGTTCATCCTGCTGTTGAGTGGCTCGCCTGCAGTCGCATTTTTGTTTTTCTCATTGTCCTCCACGGGACGGAAATGAGCCAGTGTCTTCATGAAACCTCTGAAGTTCACCTGGTCCTCACTGTAAAGAATGAGAGACAGAAATGAGAAGGAATACTTTCATAGATAAGGTATTCGATCTAGATGAATCTGATTCTACTCAGATGGGTTTTTAAACACTTAATTTACACAATTTTTACATCCAGTACATACGCAAAGTCCATTTAGGGAAGTTGGTGGCCATGTTGCCTCGCCTCCGCCCAACTATTTTAGACATAACATTTGATCTAGTATCACATGAACTAAGGTTGCCACACCAGGAACAAGGTCATTAACTCATCACAAGTTCAGGACACATGAATTAGCATGTTTGTGGTGTCTAATGATTTGCTTGTTGCAAGGATTAAACCAGCAACCTTCCAGCAGAAAGCTTTTACATACAGCACATGAGGCTGGCTTTCGCATGAACAAGATATTTTTACTATTATGTAATATCCACAAATAAAAGTTCAAATTTCAAAGCCAAGAGGTTCTGCACTTTTTCCAGGCTGTTGAATCCCACAAAAACACCAAGAGAGTCATAAACAAACCTTTTTCATGCTCTTATATAATATCATAAAACTCTTTTAAAACATGATAAACAACCAACAACCATCCAATCATTGCAAACTAACATTAAAACACCTATCCATATAGTAACTATATAAACTTGACCACGACAAAAAAACAAAAAAAACAAATCTGGAAACAGCACACCACATTTCTAAACAGCCAAACAATGACTAACTCCCCTTCCAAAGAAAAAACATTTTGTAACATTAGTCATTTAACCTTTTCCCTCTAAATCTAATTGATGTTGTTATCAATATTTTTTTTAATGTTTTATATTTTTTGGCATGCAGAAAAGCACTTCTGAATGAGGCGATAAGCAGTGCATTAAACAGCAGCACACTCTCAATTTCAAATGTTATGAGACGTTTCTCACCCCTCTGGGAAGAAGGCATTAATTATCCGATCTCCAAGAGGATTTATGGCCAACTCAGGAATCCTCTGAAAGTCTTCTCGGCTGAAGAAGGAAAAGGGAGAGGAAGAAAGAGACGCATACATGAGGCTCTATGAAAACAAGTGTTGGTGTTCGAAACAAATGTTCTTTTAAAAAACAGATGTTTTGTATTGATATAAAATGAGAGATACTTCTCTTTTAAATAACTTTTTCTTTACAATCGTGTCCTTCTCGGCATACATTAAAGAATATCAATAAAGAATAACTAAAGGACACTTCCTTAAAAAGAACACTACAAACGTAAAAATCAGAAGCCCTTGAAATGTCCTCAAATTTCATTGTACATCTTGTATTTGATATGTTTTATGTGGGTTTTCTTTGCTTTTGCACGCATTCTTGAGTAAACATTATGTAATGTTTTATACAGCTACTCTTCACACTGAAGCCAATCCTTTATTCTGAGAAACTGCAAATTGTTTCACAGGCATTCTGACGTCACCCATCTGGTTAAGCGGTTGATATTCAAGTAACAATAATGTGACTACACAGAAACTTTCATGCTCAGCTAAAGGACACACACTTCATCGCCCTGATTTTTGAATTTATTATTTAAACAGAGGAAACATCTTTTGTCACATTCTGAAAGATGTTTTGAGTAACAACAAACGCAGACGGTCTGGATCGAGCTTGCAGGCTGTGTTTATTTACATCATCATCTTACATTGCTGACCATCATCTAAACGGGAGCAACACCACAGAGGATGTTGTCATTAAAAACAGACAATTATAAAAGCACGACAAGCTGTGACATCAGTGTGTGCGATAAACAGAAAGAATAATACACATCACGGAAGAACAGGAAGTTCACAAAAGTGTCTGTTTCAAATGAAAAGATACAGTGGGTATGTACAGAGGTGACCCCGGTCGTGAGGACACCAGCGGCTGTTACGCAAACACTTGGCACTTTGGCAACGAAACGCAATGAAATATATATGTGAGACAACTGATGTTTTTCTTGAAATAAATATTTACAATGAAGATGAGATGCCCAAAATTTTTGCAATAACTAAATTATCTTTTTTTTTAAACGAGACATACATTTTAGGTGGCGGCAGATAGCAGAGAGACTGGCACACAAATGTTAGTGAAACATATATTTTAGTATAGTTTAAATTGATTTTACAATCTTAAAGCATCAATATAATTTATCGTACTATTTAGCAAACTATTTTTGCGTTTCCAATATTGTGCAGCCAATAATAAAGTTGATATTACAGTAAAGCTGATATAGTAGATGTTATGAGCTGTGTAAATCTTTTTTTCTTTTCGTTTTGGTCAAAGCTCAAGCGGTGAGATGGTCCCCGGACAAAAGTTAACATGTTTAAAGCCTGAGGCGTGTGTGAATGTTAACCATTAATATGTTTAAACTTAAATGCTTAGAGCACCGTTGAAACGCTGTCCTTGCGCAATGTCCGTTTTTTCTGTAAGGTCGAGCATTGGTACAGTACAGTATTACACAACTTAAGTTGTTTATTTACTGTGTGTGTGTGGTACCTGAGCGCTCCATTCTCTCCTTTATCCAGACTGTGAAAGCGGCTGTAGAGACGAGTGATCTGACTGTGAGAAACTGCAACACACACAGTAAATAGTCATTAGCCGGACACGGAGCTTAATGTCACCTGAGACAGATAATAACCCAGATTTAAGTCTTATCTGAATGACCTCACACACAGGACACAGATAATGAGCGTTATTATATTACAGCAACACTGTTATTTATCGTCAGCTGATGCGTAAGATTACTGGATTCCTGAATGTTGGTAATCAAGGGTTTAAACTGGGAGTAGACCTTGATGCGCAAACCAATATGAAGCATGCATTTGTAAAAGTCCAGATGAGTCTTATTTAATGTACTCCCATTGAAACACCCAAACCCCCTACTTAAAGAAACAGTTCACCCAATAATGAAAGCTCTGTCATCATTTACTCACCCTCAGGTTGTTACAGATCTATATACATTTCTTTGTTCTGATATTTGGACGAATGCTTGTAACCAAACAGTTCTTGGCCACCATTGACTACCATAGTAGGAAAAAATGCTTTATAAATTTCTTTGCTCTGTTGAACACAAAAGAAAATATTTTGAAGAATGTAGAAAAGCAACCCGTTCTGGGGCACTTTTGACTACCATTGTCATGTTTCCTACTACCGTTAATGTCCAAGAACTGTTCGGTTACAAACATTCTTCCAAATATCTTTCTCTGTGTTCATCACAACAAAGAAATGTATACAGATTTGGAACAACTCGAGGGTGAGATCACAGATTTGTTTTCATTTTTGGGTGTCCCTTTAAGCTGCACTTGAACAATATGCATTTGTAAAACGCTTCATCGAAATGAATAAAATTGAAGATTAAAAAAAGTTTGCCGATTTTCTATTTTACCATAGTAAAGGCAGTGTGGTCAATCACTACAATGCAATGTATCTGTATCTTGCGTAATAAAGCAGTGCGTTAGCAGCACAAAGGTCATGGGTCCCATTTCAAAGGGAACACACAAACCGATTAAAATATATCTCTTGAATGCACTGTAAATAAAAGCATCTGCCAACTTGTGTAAATGTAATATTCCTCAACAATCCAGGCTCTAACATGGCTTAAAGGGACAGTTCACACAAAAAAAAGAAAAATTTGGTCATCATTTACTCACCCTCAAGTCATTTTAAACCTGTACAACTTTCCTTGTTCTGTTGAAGAATGTGGCAAACCAAACAGATGTGGGACAGCATTGACTACCACAGCAGTTTTTTCTACTATAGTAGTCAATAGTGCCCCAGAATTGATTGGTAACAAACATTCTTCCAAATATCTCTCTTTGTGACATTTTAACAGATTTGGAACAACTTGAATGCGGGTAAATAATGACAGAATTTTCATTTATTGGTGAACTGTCCCGTCAATGAGTAGTCAAATGAATGAATACAAAGCTATTCCACATGATCAATCGAAACACTGGACACATGATGTCCCTGATGGTCAACTTTTCCTCCTAAATAAAATCATATAAAGCCAGTCACACCAACCATATGGGTTCAGATGCAGTACAAAAAACATCTGGATGCTTTATGTGGTGTTCAGCTGCAAATAGTCCTCCAATAAACAAATTAACAACAACCTATTTCTAGATCTTGCGGGGTGGACGTTTCTCCATGTGGTTCATCTGAAGAGAAGGCCAAAGCCGCCGGAACTGGAAAACATGGCCCCAACACAATTTATTTCATAATGTCTAAGATTCATTTTACGGGCACAGAAACAAACCAGGTCATTTAAATCAAAATACGTATTTATTGAAATGCGGATCACCTTAAAGATGAAACACATCTAGATGTTTTTCGAACCACAATGTTAAATGTAAATATATGAGGATACTATATGTTTGCCTTGTAAATGTAAATGTATTTTATTGACAATAACCTTTAACTGTCTTTGACACACCCAAAGACAGAAACAGCTTCTGAAATCACTGATATACATCTGTTCCCCCTACAGGCTCATATCGCACGCACGCACGCACGCACGCACGCACACTTTATCAGTAATGCAAATTTTGACATGTGAGGTTGATTCAGTTTGGTTATAAGGGTAAATGACACATAACATTTCAGTAAACATTACAATCTATTTAAACTTGAATGCTTGTATATATGAATACATGAGAAGTTTAAGTAACCCAACATAAGAGATTCAACATTATAAAACCACATCACTGCATATGTCAGTCCTATCTGTACCAACCACATAATAATACAACGCTAAACTGATACTTACATCCAGTTTCTTTCTTTATTTCCTCAATGTCTTCTTCTCTAAGTAAAGATGAAGCTCTGGAGCCCATGACTGCAATTCTGACTGAAGATCAACTCAAGCTAACACATAAAACTCACGGCTAACCAATAAATAAATAAAAATCCTTTCTATGAAGCTCTGAGGTGAACTGTGAGCGCTCACGCGATATCTCTATAATACAATTGTATCAAACGCGGTCAAAATCAAAACGATCAATAAAGGTACAGTTTACGAAGCTAAGCTAAGCACAGGTCGGCGAATGATCTGCGTGACATCAGCACTCACGTCAGTGTACTCACGAGGCCGTGGACACGCCTACTGAAAAACAAAGCGTTGTGATTGGCTGGTGTGGCGGTCCGTTCGGTGGGTGGGATTTAAAGGGACCAACGTGTGGTTTCTGGTGAGGTTGCGATTCCTAGAAATACTAATACTATTACTTTTTTGTTCTATTCTTTTGATACAACAAAAGAACTACGTGCTGGAAACATACCTCTTAAAATGCAATGACATAACCTTAAAGTCTATTACACTTTATGCTTTTAAAGATGTTAAAAATGATGTGTTTTCATTTTCTACAGGGAAGACCAAAGAGTGTTAGAACATTTTCATTAAACTCAGATTTGACATCGTTTTGACAAGTTTGACAGACAGCGCCATCTGCTGGATAAAGAGATTTTTACCTGTTTATTATTTTTACTGTTTGCATACACTTATATAAAATTATAAATCTTGAATTTTTAAAAACATAGTTAAATCTCAGTAGTACAATACACAAGTGATGATATTTACACTTACATTTATTCATTTGGCAGACGCTTTTATCCAAAGCGACTTACAACTGAGGAAAACAGCAAGCGATTCGTCTAAGTAAAGCAATATTCACGAGAAGTGCAACAACGTTAAGATGGTAT